>CM031235.1:140733831-141001331 GCA_018340775.1 Taxus wallichiana var. yunnanensis
GGATTGCCACTAGATAGAGGATTCTAACACACCATAGAGATAGAAACAGAGTTCTAAACCTATTATGATTACTCCTTACTACCACCTTGGAGATTACAAAGTGGATATTGAGAAAAAATCAAGGAGCTATTGAAAATGGCACATATCCGACCTAGTTCTAGCCCTTTTGCTTCTTAGTTGTTTTTGTGAAGAAGGATGAGACAATGAGGATGTGCATTGATTACCGTGTTTTGAATAAGAAGACTACCAAAATAGGTACCCTGATAACCAAGACCGATGAATTGCATAGAGTGGTGTATTTTTCCAAAATTAATTTGAGATCCGTTTATCACCAAATCAATATAAGAGATGAAGATGTGTACAAAACAACTTTTCGTTGTCATTTTGGGCATTTTAATTCTTAGTAATGCCTTTTTGTTTAACGGTGCTTAATTTACTTTCCAATCATGCATGAACCATGTTTTTAGTGAGCACTTGAGGAAATTTGTTCTAGTATTCTTTGATGACATTTTGGTGGGTAAAACTTGGGAAGAGCGCACTAAAACACTTGGATCTGATCTTAAAAATGTTGGAACAAGTTTTTTTTCAAGAGAATCCAAGTCGAGTTTGGAATGACTGAAATTTTATATTTGGGACTTGTCATTAGTGCCCAAGGAGTACTGGGTTGATTAAGATAAGATCCAAGCAATATTGGATTGGGCTCCACCCAACACTTTGACATAGTTGAGGGGATTCTTTAGTCTTTGTAGTTACTACAGATGGTATGAGAGTGGGTTTTCACAACTTACTATCTCACTAACTGATTTGACAAAGAAAGGAGCTTTCAACTGGTCTGAAACAACCCAAATTTCCTTTGATAAACTCAAAGAGGTAATGAGTTCTTGCCCTAGTATTGGTTGTTCCTGATTTTTCTATTCCTTTTGTGTTAGAATGTGATGCATTAGGGGAAGGAGTAGGGGTTGTTTTAATGCAAAAGGGGCATCCCATAGCCTTTGAGAGATGAAAAATTAGTGAAGTAGAGCGTGAATTCTCTATTTATGATAAAGAGATGTTGGCCATCATGCATGCGTTGGCAAAATTCTGGTAATATTTGGTTTGTGGTCAAAATTGATCACAATAGTTTGAAGTTATTTCTTGGCCAAAAGGACTTGAATGATAGACAACAAAAGTGGGTGAGTAAGCTCCAAGCTTATAATTTTGACATAAAATTATGTTAGAGGAAAGAATAAAGTTGTAATAGATGCTTTATCTAGAAAACCTTTTCTATGCTTTATATCTAAAATCTTTGTTGATTGGAAAGTTTTAATAATAGGGGAGTATGTAAAAAATGATTACACTAATGAGATCCTTGAGGGAAAAATACAGGATAACAAGTATAGGGTGGTTGATGATCTTATCCTCTATAAAAATAGAATCTATTTGGTACTTGAATCCAAGGTAAAAAGCAAAATCTTAAGGGTTTTCCATGATACACCTTTGACTGGTCACCCAAGGTATTTTAAGACCTACTGAGGAGATCGGGGACATATTATTTTGGAAAGGACTCAAGAAATATGTCCTCAATACATTAGAGAGTGTATTATGTTCCAACAAAACAAAGAGCATGTGTTTCCAGTGGGTTTGTTGCAGCCCTTACCTATTCCGAACCAAAAATGGGAAAGTTTATCAATGAAGTTCATCATGGGTCTTCCCGATGGTCAAGGTAAGAATTGTATTTATACAATGGTTGATCAACTCACTAAATATGCTCATTTATTTTCTATTCCTTTTGAGTTTAAGGCTCCAAAATTGTTGATTTATTTTTAATGGGGTTTTTAGGCTGCATGGATTGCCTAAACATTTTGTGTGATAGGGATATCAGGTTCCTTAGTTTGTTTTGGCAAGAGCTCTTCTGCTTGACAGGGATAGAGTGAAATCCAAGTATCAGCTATCCTCCATAGACAGATGGGAAAAAAAAGATTGTGAATAAGTGGATTGAGGGATATTTAAGGAATTATGTGGCAGGGAAACAATCGGCTTAGATCAAATGGATTTACATGGGAGAGCATTCTTTATAATACCACTCATCACGTATCTGTTAGCATGACACCTTTCAAATATTTATATGATTATTATGCTCTTTCCTTTGTGGATTTGGTATTTGCAGATAATAGAGTGTCGAGGGAAAGAGACTTGGTTGCACAAATCTACGATATATTCGAGATACTAAAAATATATCCAACATGCAAAAAACCAGCTAAAATTTTATGTACATCAGCACCGCATTGAGAGGACTTTTGAGATTGGTGGCATGGTTTTCTTGATGTTGCAGCCCTATAAACAGTCTTCTCTAAAGAAGAGTGGAGCTGAAAATCTCAAACCCCATTTTTATGGACCATACAGGATTAAGCAGAGGATATAAGAGGTTGCCTCTAAGTTGGATTTGCCAAAGCAGAGTAAGATACATAATGTCTTCCATGTCTCATGCGAAAACAACATATTATTCCTTCCATTGAGTTACCTCCTTTGGATGATGAAGGCAAACTTGTTGTGTGTAATGTCACCCTTTTTAATTAAAAGTTAAAAATAAGAGAAAATCGATTTGCACATGTAAATTTAAAATAAAAAATATTTTTTATGTGCAAATCAAAAATAAAAGAGAAATTCGATTTCACTTTGAGATAATAATTTCTTATTTTAAAGGTGAATTAAGTGACTAAGTCACATTTTTCTAGGAATAATTTAATGTTTGGTATTTAAAATAAATTGATTTCTTCTAGGCATGGGTCAATCCATATGGGCCCCATTTGATTTAAATTCCCTATGCATTTAATATTTGCTTTGAGTGTGATCTCGAAACTTTTTAAAATGATATTCCCTCCTAGCTTTTGGTGCCAAAGATGGAGAGAGAACTTTGAAGGATGTGCAAGACAAAAGATATAAAAAAGATGTGGGTACTCCTTTTCGGATGTTGATGGTTTATTAAACTTATCTCCATGCTTGAAGAAGGGATGTTTTCCCACTAATGATCTAAAACAAAAGGTGTTCTTCAACATCATCTTTGAGTGAAGTGTGTATGCCATTTGAGCTTGAATTGATAAGTTATTTGCATATTTTCTTCCACATATGCAAATCGCCATTTTTGGAGAGTGCATGAGCTTGTTCATGAAGGGTTTTGAGGGATTTGTGTGAGGATTTAAATCTAATTTTTACAGCTTATTATTGTGCATCGAATCGACTTGTATGGGTGATGTTTGTGGTGTAAATTGGTGGTATTTGAAGCAAGTTCAAATCTGATCATTTCTAGCTTGTTTATTTAATTAATATGGCCATGATTTGACCATTTTTATGCTCATTTATGTGGTTGGTAATTTTCTTTACCAAATAAACTTGTGTAGAAAGTTCAAAGCAATCATTGCAAGGGGTTTTCTAATATTTTATGAGTCGATGTTATAAATTGTTAATTGCAGATCTGAAAACTGCATTTATTGGGTTAAAAAGTGAAGGGAAAGTGTTGGATTAAATTTACATCATGTGCCCTAACCCTAACAAATTATTATGCAGATTCAGGGGTTGTTTTTAGTGGGTTACAATTGACTAAAAATTTTGATTGTGGGTTCATTTGAAAGATTATAATTTTATCTTCCAACTACATTTGATTTCATGCAAAAAGAGTTAATATTGTGGGAGATATTAAATTTTGATGTTTGCAGTCATTTTCAACTATTTCCTAGCATATTAAATTTATTTTTCTATTTCTGCAAGTTTATTGGTTAAAGAAGTGCAAATTCCAACTAGATAGCCCATCTGAACCCTTACCTTGGCTCACTCTAACCCCATTTGGGTTGTAATGAAGCCGATCTGGGTTAGTTGAGATGAACTTAAAAGGGTTTTTCTTCTAAGTTTGCTTCTTTTGCAAGTAGATTAATAATAATTAATTAATATCCCACAAGAGATATTAAATTTTGGTTCCTAACATAATTTTAGATTTCAAATAAAAGAAATTAAAGAATAAGATTATCACAAAATATTTGGTGTGCTAAAAGGATTTACCTATAAAGGATGCTACTTGGGAGGGTGCAAAAATTCTTAAGCATCTCGGAAAGCAATTGCTTGTGGGCAAACAATTTTGGTAAAAGCGATTATAATGTCCCCTTTTAGAATTAAATAATTATGGACACCCGAATCATATTTCTTTTTTATTTCCCGTAGGCTAAGGGGAATTAAAGAAGTAAATAAAGTAATTTAAGAGATCAAGGGTACTCTTATATATTAATTGGAAAAATGACACTTAAATTAATATTTTAATAAGTGGGGCTAAAAGATGAAGTGGAATAAAATATTATATTTTCAATATGGGGTGCCAAAAGAAGAAGTGAGTGCATGAGGAATAAAATAATAATAAAATAAGGAATTTCCATTATGGGGTGCCAAAGATAGAAGTGTTGCTTGAACATCAATTTTTTATTTTTAGATGGGGCGCACCAACCTTGGATATACCAATTAAATAATTTTTAATTGTTAATTTAGCATGCATGAAGCTCTAAAGGTGGCGCCACCCTTTGGGAGAAGACATTAAGATTATAAAAACAAATTTTGGGGTTTATTATTACATCATATTGGAAATTTATCAAGTACTTCATTATCTGCAAGTAGATTATGCTTCATGCATCAACAATAGAGGGTGAAAACCCTCATTTGCACATAGATCCGAGGACATAAACCCTCATATCTAAGCTTCGTAATTCCATTAAGGGGTTACTGATGATCATTTAGGGTATAATTATTCATCGAGTTCAATTAGGGAATCATATTTATGGTTGTTTTAACATCCAGAATACCAAGTACAAATAGGACGTCCCCCTTTGGAAACAAATTTTAGTACGAGCGTCACATCTAGGGGCAGTTTTCAGTCAAATCAGTTTGCATTTTTTATCTTTTGTTCATATTTTCATCTGGATCAACTATTGTAATAAAATAATTGTATTAAGACATTCTAGTGTTTTCATTAAAGCTGATTTGAAACAAATAAATAAAATTCAATTTTTCTACATATTGGGGTTTAGTTTTTTTTTAAATAAAAATAAATTTGTTGTTGCTGTCATAAAAGTTCAATTTTTTTATCCGCTTAGAAAGTGTTTTTCAGGGGATATTACACATTTGTAGCTTTTTAATTATATTTAGAATTAGAAAATCAAATTAGGTGTATTTCTTGTTAGTTGGTTAATATAATTGCATGTTAGTCTAGTTTTAGAGGAGATAAAGGAGCTGCAAGGAAGATTTGTGAATTATAGAAAAGGCATAAAAAATAACCAAATTTTCAAAATGCTCTGATTGAAATTCTGAGAGAGGTTTTTGTTCATCTTGGTCTTATGATGAAAAACCTCTCTTTGTTTTTTACAACAGCAATAGTTAAAGAGATATGTGTGTTTGAAGGTTTTAGTTGTGTGAAGGTGTATAGAAGCAAAGTCTGCACATGTGTTTGTATAGCCCTTTGAGGCTCAGAAGTTGTTGTATGTGTGATTATACAATCTATTGAGATTGTGTTGAATGTTGTAATGCCCATTGAGGCTTGAATCAATAAAAAGAATGTTGTTCTACATTAGAAACCGTTGTGTTACTCTATAGCTGCAAGGTTGGGCTCTTATTTAGTTGAGACCCCATACCTTGACTGCATTAATTGGTATTAAAGCTCAGTAAAAGCTCTTGGGGAGAGTGTTTGAGAGAAGGCAGCAAGAGCACAGTCAAAGAAGAGTTTGCATAAGTGCAAGTTGAAAGAGAAAGTGTAGAGTGTCTTCCACAGTGTGTGTGTGTGGGTAGAAGACAACAGAAACTCATTGAAGCTTAAGAGAAAGTAGAGAATCCCTACAGAGAGTTTGAGAGTGTGAGTAGATGTGAAGGAGCTCTTGGAAGCTCAAGTGATTGGTGCAGGCTATGCAAAAGGATACCTACTGATAAGAGAGAAGCATTGAGAAGTGTGAATATTGAGGAGACTCTTGTGTTGAGTCAGAGCAAGCTGTGAAAGAGAAGTTTGCAAGTGAGAGTAAAGTGCTAGTGAAGCACAATGAGAGTGTGAAGAAGAAAGTGAAGCTTGAGAGCTTTTGCAAGAAATAAAGTACCTTCTAAAAGACTAAGGGTTGTGGTTCTTAGCATGAAGAGAGGTGGCAGTTGAGTGTTGTCACAGAGAGGAGTGATCAGGTTGTGAAAAAGAAGTCTGAAGAGAGAGAGCAAGTTGTGAAAAGGAAACTTGTGGAGATTTGAGAGGAAAGTGGATTGCATTTGAAGTTGCAGCTGAGACAGTAAGTAGAAGAGGCCTTGAGAGAGCCCAAGAGAGTGAAAAGAATAAAGAGAAAAGAGAAAAGGTTGTTTGCAGCAGTGGGTTGCAGAGGTATGAAAGTGATATGAGAAGTGAGTGTGTAAGAAGAAGCTTGTAGAAGCTTTGCTGAAGTAAGAAAAGAGAAATGGAGAGTTTAGAGAAGTTGAAGGCTAAATTCAGAGTCTTGCAAGTGAGGGTTGAAGTAGAAGAAAGGAGGATGAAGAAGGAAAAGTCAACAGTGCCCAAAAGAGAGAGATTGAAGCACTAAAGAGAGAGTTAGAGAAGATACAAGATTTATGGAGATCCTAGAAGTTGAATATGAGTCAGAAGACTTGTGAAGATGAGAAGAGTTCTAAAAAAGTTTTTGATTAAAGAAGAAGTTTGAAGAAGTAGAGTGAAGAAGAGGATGAGTGGAAAGTTGAGGAAAAGGCAGAATATTGCTGCCTTGAGAATGGTGAAATGCTAGATGATGATGTGTGTGGTGCATGGGATAGATGTGAGCAGCCACAAGGAGATAAAGAGGAATAAATTATCTTGAAAGAGGACGGAAAGAGAGAAATGTTAGAGAGTTGTTGCAGCCATGATGAGGAGGTTTGCACAAAGAGTTGCAAAAGTGGGAACAACCCACATTAAGAGAGGAGCAACACTAGAAAGGTTGGTCACTGTAGATCACAAGTGTAAAGAGAAATTTGTTGAGGAGCTCAAGGTAGAAGAGATTGTGGAGCTTAGGGTTCAAGCTGAAGCAAGTGAAGAACAAGATGAAGAGGATGATCTGCTGTTACAAATTGCAGCAGAAGAGAAGTGGAAGGAGATACTCCATGTTAATGACAGGGAGATGGAGAAAGTGCAATCTAGGGCACTTGATGCAAGTGGTGAGAGAAGTGTCAACTCAGGCGCTTGAGATTTTTTTGAAAAGGAAGGTGTCAGCAGTAGACTGGAGAGAGAGAGAGAAAAGCAAGAGAGAGAAAAAGGTGAAGCGAGAAGTGTAAGCTTATGCACTTGAAAGAGCTCTAGAAAGGGTCAAAGAGATTGAGTTTGGAGGAGAAACATGCCTTTTGGAAGGAGAGAGAGAAAGAGATGAAGGAGAAAGAAGAAGAGAAGAGAGAAGAGGAGGTGCCATTGAAGAAAGCACTTGCTATCTTGCCTCACTATTTTAATTCTGATTTTGCTTTTGTTGTTGCATGTGCATGTACAGACAGGAGGATGGTACTTGATAAAGCCTTCAAGAGTGAGAAAAATGGGTCACATGGAGGACTCATGAGCACAAGGGAAGAGAATGAGTTATTTGAACTCATACAACAAAGAGAGCAGCAGAAGTGTTCTTTGAAGCACCTGACAGAGACATGCAGACCAAGAAGAGAGAAGAGCTGATTCTCATATCAGCAAATGCATGTGAAGAGATGGAGGAGGATGTGGAAGTGATGGTTTGTGAACCTGAAGTAGGAGACCCATTGTTGGATGATGGGGAAAGTGTGTTGTATTCCTAAGTGGGAAGAGGATGAAATTTCATTGGAAAGGAAAAGAAATACTTCTGAATTTTCTCTTTTGCAGGGAAGAAGGATTGAGGACAACCAAGGAAAGATGCATGTTTCCATGAAGGAAACAATAGAGGTGAAGAAAGAGGACAGCCAAGAAGAAGTTGAGGTGGCTGAAGTGAAAGTTCATGCACATGAGGTGAGTATGGTTGAAGACCATACATGTGAAGAAGAACAAAACAAAGTGAAGAATGAGGAGACAATGTGTAGCCCAACCATGGAGGTTGCACAAGAAGATGGAGATGTGGGGCAGCCCACATAAGTGTGAATAATGAAGAGGACAATGAAAAGAGTTGCAGGTTTCCATAAAGGAAACTATGAAGATGAAGGAAGTGCTAGTTGATGCACTTAAGGAGAGCACATTTGAAGACCCTCTATGTGAAGTAGAGGATGAAAATGAAGGGAATAATGGTATTGTGACAGCAGTAGAAGTTGCTGAGAATGGACCTTTGATAGTCCATCATGTGACTACATTCCATGAGAAGAATGCAAAGAATGGTGAAGAGTTGGACAGTCCAGCAATGAAGAAGATGACAAAGGATGAAGAAAGAGAGATGGAAGAGATGTCTCTACAAGCAATAGAGACACATGAAGAAGAGAGATGAGAGAAGTAAAAGAATGTCACTCATGTGGCATAGAGTTAAAGAAGATAGAGATGGTGAATATGTTTCCATCAAGAAGAATGAAGGAAGACCATGGTGGCACATATGTGGGAGCAGCCCACATAGGAGTTGAAGAAGAGGCTCTTATGAGTCAAGAGCTACATTATGTTGATATGGACAAGGAGAGTGAAAGTTTATTTGCACATGGCATGCTTGTGATGCCTAAGAAGATGAAGAAAGAAGGGAGGAGAAGGAGAAGAGAATGAGATGGTGGAGCTGATGATTGTTATCATCCAAAGCATGTGTGGAAGAGGATGATGTTGCAGTTGAATGGTGTCTTTTAGAAGACATGAAAATAGAGAAGAAGGATGTGAAAGTGAATGCACATGATGCTGATTTGAAGGAAGAATTGAGTAGAAGAAGAGATTAAAGTTGCAGCAAAGATGACATTGGAGAAGATCCATATGAGAATGTTTAATTCTCATGATACTATGTATTTGAGTTTGTTACAACAGTTGAGGAATGGAGAGAGATTGAGAGTGTGAAAAGACAAGTTGCAGCTGAAGAGGAGTTGCTGAAGCATGATGTTGTAGAAGTGGGAGTGTTGAATATGCAAGACCCTATGAGAATTGTTGATTCTCTAAATGCTTGGGTTACTAATTTTGTTGCAGGTATGATTGAATGCATAGAAGAAGAGGAGAATGCTGAGAAGAAGAACTCATTTGAGTTGGCCTTTGGAGTCCAAGTATGTAATATGGTTGCATATATGATGAAGAGTGTATGTGATGGATTCTTTGACAAGAAATCCATGAGAGAAGAAGTGAAGAGGAGATGGTTTGAGATAGAGCATGAGTTGCATGCTTTTATTGGAGGAAGAGGCAGTTGGTTCAAAGCTCATGAAGGATTGAGAAACAATGGTGTTGAATGGTGGTGGTGGTGGTCGGATGGTGGTGGTGGTTGGATAGTGGTGGGTCAAATCCCACAAGAGGATTGAAGATGAGAAACAAAGCATCTTGGAGGAGGTGGATGGATGACTATGCCAAGAAATGGGTAAGATAAAGAGAAATTTTGATCAAGAGCTCTATGTTGATGAAGATGGTTTATGGACCAACATGTTGCTGGAAATGGAGAAAGAAACAAAAGAACAAACTTTCATAGTACCTAACAAGGTGGAAGGGAACTTTTATCTTCGTGACCAAAAGAGTAGTTATACCACTTATTCCATTTGAATAGAAGCTCAAATTCTCTTACCATGGGTGTTTGATGTAGGTTCATCTTGATTCACATGTGATCTTACATCACCAAAAAATAGAATAAAAGATGTACAATTGTCAACCCAAACAATCAAGAATTTTAAGGAGCTTGTTCTCCTAAAATTGGAACTTCTTGTAACTGCCTACTTTATAGGAGCAATTATAGCTTAGCTATATTTAAAATGAAAAAATCAAATTATGAGTCTTTCTTGTTGGTTAATATAATTCGATGTTAATCTAGTTTTAGAGAGATATAACGGAGCAGCAAGCAAGTTTCACAAGTTGTAGAATACGGTATAAAAAAAACTAAAATTTCAAAATGCTCCAAATGAAATTCTGAGAGAGGTTTTATTTCATCTCGATCTTATGATGGAAAAAATCTCTCTTTTTGTACAACAACAATAGTTAAAGAGAGGTGTGTGTTTGAATATTTTAGTTGTGTGTGAAGGTGTATAAAGCAAATTCTGCACATGTGTTTGTATAGCGCTTTGAGACTCAAAGTTGTGGTATGTGTGATTATAGAGTCCATTGAAATTGTGCGTTAAATGTTGTAATTCTCATTAAGACTTGAAGCATTATTTAGAGTGTTGTTCCACATTAAAAACCATTGTGTTACTCTATAACAACAAGGTTTGGCTTTTATTCAATCGAAATCCCATACCTTTACCGCATTAACATCACTTTTGTCCACCTTGTAAGATAATTTGTACAAGTTATAATGTAGCATGATCCAGTCTTGCGCACGGGTGGGGAAATAGGACCCATAAATTTAATTGCCCATTTTTCAAAGGTTTCGCACTAGAAATAGGCCTCAAAGGAATTTCATCTCTATGCCCAAGTTTTCCAAGGCACTAATAATAGTCACATGCCTTACAATATTCTTTGCAATCCTTATATAATGTTTCTCACCATAGACCAGCCAATAGAATATTGCATGCGGTGGCATCCCCTTCATAGTTTCCACCTATAATTCCACCATGAGTGTCTTCTATAATGTCCTCGCGCTCATGCTCAAGTACACACCGGTGCAAAACTTCATCCCGACCTAGTTTGTATAAATCTCCACTGATCAACATGTAAGGTGTGACACGAATTAAAAGTTATTTATTCTCAAAGCCTTTATTCCCTCGGGTATAACACCTATACGTAAAAGAAAGAAATAACCTCTCGGTCGAGGTCACGTGGTTCAATCTAAACAGTTGTGTATCTAGAATTATAGCCTAAATGCTATGCGCGTCCTCTTCCGATTAAATCCTAATAAATGGCATGGACCGAGAATTATTCTTTCTGGCTTAACCACCGAAGTAAAGTTAAACTCTTGAAATAATAGAATCCAACGACATATGCTCTTTTGTAAGACATGCTTTTTCACCAAGTACTTCAATGTTGTGTGGTCTAGATAAAATATGAAAGGTGTTGCCAGCAAGTACTGTCAAAACTTATGGAGCACGTAGATCATGGATAAGGCCTCGCACTTTTTAATCATGTAATTATGTTCTATTAGAGTTAACTTCCTACTCACAAAACAAATAGGATGATCTACAATCCCCTCTCCAGGCTGGGCTAATACCGCGCTAATGGTCATGCCATAGGCATTTGCATGAATGTGAAAAGGATTGGTCCATGAAGGAAATGCAAAATAGGCGATGTAGTAAGCCTTTCCTTCAGTGTCTCAAACGTGTGCTATTGCATCTCACCCCAATAGAACTTTCCTTTACCCTTCAATAATTCCTCTAAGGGCACAAATATCTTGGCATAACCTTTGATAAACTTCCTGTAATACCCTATGTGCCCCAAGAATCCGCACCTCACTTTGGTTAGTAGGTTCCTCTAAGCCCAAAATGACAACAACCTTAGCAGGATCTACTAACAAGCCTTCCTTACAGATGATGTGTCCCAACAAAATTCCAAAGGGTGTGGAAAACACACACTTCTTGATGTTTAAAGAGATGCTCAACTATCGACATCTCTCAAACATGAGCCTTAAGTTATCACAATGATCCTTCACAAGCCCATACACTCATCCAGAATAAAGTCTGAAACGCTTACACAACAATGCGTGAAAATATTGTAGACACATTCTTTAATCCAAAGGGCATAACTATGTATGAAAAACTTCCCCACTCAGTTGTGAAAGTTGTCTTCTCTTGCTCATTCTCTTTACTTATCCTTACCGACGATACCCAAAAATCCATCGGTAAAGGGGTAGATCTCACTTTGTAGACACTAAAATTAGGTCATACTCCCCTTGGTCCCCGTTAAATAAACACCTTGAACACATTCACCTAACCATGGCCCCTTTCATCCCACTCTAATATTAATTTAATTAAATTAATTCATTATCCTCACAATATTTATTATTTAAATATCCTAATTGGGATAATGCCCACATATCCACCTCATCTAGCCACCTCACCCTAAGACCTATTCTTAGTAAGTTGCCATAACTAACTAAGACCTACCCAAACCCTAAAAATAAAAGCCTACATTCCCTCTAACCACATTCCCTCCCATTAGAAGGAAGCTTCCATGATAATCCACGGAGTAAACAAAACGAGATCCCAAAAAATCAAGGGGATCTGCCTAGTTTAGTAAACCTAGGAAATCCTGCCCTAACCAATGCCGATTACACTAAACCGCCACCTAGGTTAAGCTAGAACGCCATCGGTTACCATTTAACCCTAAAAAAACTTTATTTCGGGGTTGGCACATTGTGTAGAGGTTAAGACATCTTCTTTGAACAAGGGACGAAACCGAGCTGCATGCAAGAACAACCGGTGTTAATACACACATCATAAAGCATCGATAGCCAAAGAACTAAAGCAAGCTATTTTCCTTCACATGAGCATCCAAGGAAGTGCTAGCACCACACCGAGTTCCTTCCATTTGATCACCCACTATTGCCAACCAAACATCAAGCTCGTACAAACAATAAGTTTTGTTAACCTGCATTGGTTCCTTATCATTTTAGCAGATCCTTTCACTTCTGTTGTTAGTTTCTATTCTCATTCCCATTCCCCACCATTTTATCTCCATGAAAATTTGACCATCTCTTTATCCACACCCTTGAACTGCCCATATCTAGACTTTCATCATTCCTGTGCATATCTAGGACCTACACAAACCTTACCATTTCCCTTTCATTCTCATCTAGCACCAAATCTATCACCTTGCCAAAGTTTTATTGAATTTTGTGCACTCGACCATACCATCGCCGGTTAGCCACAACCGTTTCGGTTAGCCTAAAGCGACACTAGTCATACCAAATCGACGTCGATCTCGTGTTTTAACCAAAACCTAGATCAGAGCCTAAAACCTCCACCAAATACCCAAAATATCCCAAAACCTAATCTACGATAAGTACCAGCATTTGCAGTACCACGACAATGACCTTGACCTTCAGATTCAATCATAGCCTAGCCTGTTGTGAACGAATTTTCTTATTATAGATGAATGAGATACCTAAATCATTTTTACTATAGTAGGATTTCCTTTATTATCAACATTAAGTTGTTTTAAATAGTGGATTTGACAAACCGCCAGAAGTATCACACTTCTTGGATCTAGTACACACTAGGCACTCCATTGCATATATTGTTTAACTTTTATTTGGTGGTCTTGTGTTCCATTTCAGGTAGTTCCTCCGAGAAAAAAGGAATCTCTCATGATCAGATGTGGATTCATAAGTCATACACGCGTAACAACCTACAACCGACATCTTAACAGGTATTCCTCCTACCCCTTTACCCTTATCTGTTTCGTCAACATTCAAAGAAACGATCTAGAATCAGGTGAAACACTCACACCCTGCAACGCCTTATAATATTTCTTCAGTAAATGGCATGGGGAAAGTATCAATTACACATGCAGCATTTAACTCTTTGTTATCCACACAAATTCTTATTTTGTCATATTTCTTTATTGATCACCATAGATTAACCCACTCGGAGTCCTCAATGGGCTCAATGATTTTGGAATTCAATGATTAAGATTCATCCTATAGGCATCTTCCTAACTTGGCAAAAACCTTCCTTTAGCTTGATTCTCATTTCGCCCAAATATTCATGCACACCTTTTAATTCATGATATCCCCTAGGGAACAAATCCTAGAAGTCATGCAACAACTCAATTATCTTAGCAACTTCAGATTCAGACTAATAATCTCTAATGATGGCCTCCTTAGGTTCAACATTCATTCCAATGTTGACCTTCTTGGTCTTCATAGGCTCATGGTAGGCACACACCTTCTCATCTACATTGTCTAAGACCTCATGCATACCCTCTGTGTGCTCAATATCCAGGTTCTCCACCTCTTCATCATCAACTATATAGACCATCTTACCCTTTTCTCTTTCTAGGTAGCGCCAAGCTATTTTGCATCTATCTCTTCCTCTTCAAAGTGCACCTCCAGGTTTGACTCACCTAACAAATCCTAAAGGATCTCCTCAACCTTTTCACTATCTCCCATAGTTAAGAACTTCATAACCTATAACACCTCATTCACAAGATGTTTAGTAAAATATTATTCAAAGGAATGAATCATACCGTAGTAAGTTCTTACCAATTTCTAATCTCTCTATTCAACTCTACATAGACATACCATACACACACACACAACCTCATAAGTTGAATTAAATCTTTATGCAACCACAAAAAGGTGGTAAGGCTTCCTACCCCTCTGTCTCAGAGTCTCTCACATTGTTGAACGTGGTTTTCAACATGATCATTACATTGAAATGCACATATCTAAGTAGGAAAATTGCTCGAGAAATCTAGCAGATAAGGTGATTCTCACTTCTCTCCACTCCAAAATATTATCCCTGTGAACCATCCACCAGTGCGTTGTTGTCCCGCATAGAGTATAAACTATAATATTCCTTATTTCCACTTGACATTCCCACTAAACTTCCATAGCAAGGGGGAATACTTTTGGATTCTCATCACCAATGTATGTTCAAACTTGACCACCGCCCAAATGCCTAATCTTCCGCAACCTACCTACGAGTGTAGCTGCACTTCTTACTTCACACCCAACCATTTCATAAGTGCCATGTTCTCAATTATCACATGCAACACTTGTAGTATCCCTCATGGATTATGCATCATCCCCTGGAGAAGTCCTTCCCATAAACGACTCGAAAACTTCCAGATCTCTAATGGTGCGCACATAAATTTTGTTTAAATCTTCCTCACTTAAGGGATCTACATAGGGTGAAAATTTTCTTTCGTCAAGGGGATAATGACATGCTCTTCCTTATTATCAAAATTGTTGTAACCCTTATTAAAACACAAGTTAGTGTCGTTTACATAACACTAAGGGTGCCCAAATAATGCTAGAAAATTGTTTGCTTCTATAAGCGCCAAGACTTCAAATTCTATAGTAAACTTGGCTCCTTATATAGTAATAGAAACATATTTTAAAACCCCAATGGGCGTGGCCTTAGTTATGTTTTCCATAAAAACACATTCAAAGATGGCTACAATGGTGGTCTGCCCATCTGAATCCATGCGTCCAAAGTGAGTACATTCACTTATGTGCTATATCAATCAAAATATTACTCAAAAGCCAGCCATCAATAATAACATTCAAAGTGATCTCTTTTTCATAATCCAGGCTATGAGGAGGGAGGTTAGCATGCAAAATTTTCCTCTCATGCTCAATTCCATCACAGAGTGTTTCCTTTAACTAGTTCTCTAATAAAGGAATAATGTTCTCTTGTTGCAACATCTTGCAAACCTCCTTTAGATCATCAACATCGTTCTAATGGAGCTCATCTGCCTTCTTTTGTTGGCTCATTGTTTAGAGGTTGAGACATCTTCTGAGAACAAGGGATGAAACCAGAGCTGCATGCAAGGTAACCAATGTTAGTACACACATCAGAGCATCCATAGCCAACAATTGAAGCAATCACAGAGCCATTTGCCTTCACGGGAGCATCTGGGGAAGTGCCAACACCACACCGAAGTTCCTTCCATTTGATCACCCACTATTGACAACTAGACATCAAGCTCGTATAAACAATAAGTTTTGTTAACTTGCATTGGTTCCTTATCATTTTAGTAGATCCTTTCACTTCGTTGTTAGTTTTTGTTCTCATTTCCATTCCCCACCATTTTATCTCCATGCAAACTTGACCATCTCTTTATCCACACCCTTGAACTGCCCATATCCAGACTTTCATCATTCTTGTGCATATCCAAGACCTACACGAACCTTGTCATTGCCCTTTCATTCTCATCTAGCACCAAATCTATCACCTTGCCAAGTTTTATTGAATTTCTTATACCCGACCATACCATCGTTGGTTACCCACAACCGCCGCCGGTTAGCCTAAACCAACACGGTCATACCGGACACGCGCAAGTCTCTCGTGTTTTGACCAAAACCCAAATCAGAGCCTAAAACCTCCACCAAATACCCAAAATAGCCCAAAACCTGACCCTGACCAGTAGTACCAATATCCGATAGTGACCTTGACCTTCAGATTCAATCATAGCCTAGCCTGTTGTGAATGAATTTTCTTATTGTAGATGAATGAGATACCTAAATCATTTTAACTATAGTAGGATTTCCTTTATTATCAGCATTAAGTTGTTTTAAACAGTGGATTGACAGCTGTCTAGGAAGTATCACACTTCCCGGATCTAGCACATGCTAGGTAGTCCACTGCATATATTGTTTAACTTTTATTTGGTGGTCTTGTGTTCCATTTCAGGTAGTTCCTCCAAGAAAAAGGAATCTCTCACGATCAGTTGTGGATTCAGAAGTCATATGCACGCAACAACCTACAACCAACATCTTAATAGGTATTCCTCCTAGCCCTTTACCCTTATCTATTTCATCAACATTCAAAGAAATGATCTAGAATCAAGTGAAACATTTTGGCATGCCCGGTGGGACCCATTCGGGTTCTTTGCATTCTTTCATTTCTAGGTGAAAATTTACATGTTTTTTTCCTTTCTAAAAGGTTCTTACATTTAAATTTCTCCCTTGGAACCATCTCTTCTTCTATTGTCTAAAAGTAATCATACTTTGGTGCTTTAAAATGAACACTTCTTCCCTTTCATTAGTATCGCATTAGTGAAAACTCATACCTTCTCTTGTTCATCTTTTTGTGTCATTGAATTCAACATTTTGATTTGGGTTTAAAAATCATTTCATTTCACTATGCCTTTCTGCATTAGCTCACATTAATTGAGGGCAACCTATACGTTGGAAGTCATGCCCACTGATGGTTAAAAATGAATCATAGAAAGCACATTTTCCTTTTTCGAGTCTAAACCAAACCGCACAAATTCAAACATACACACATTCTTAAACAACATCTCACCGGAAGAAGCTATAGGTGATCACACGATCACGACACAGTGGGCACCCCGCTAGTTATCTCTGTCCAGTACCCCATCAGAGGATGGCCTGCCCCCACCATAACATACCTGAAACCTCTCCTTGTAGATCTCCTTCTTCGTAGGAAGCCATCCTCACCAAAAATTCTTTTCTAAAGTTCATGAGTCAATCCTTAACTAACATAAGCTAAACAAACATAATAGAAAAAGCACTCTTAGGATCGTATTTTTCTTAGTGTTTTTGTTTGGCTTGTGTTTTTAGGTGAGAGGTCACATTCTTCATTTTTCTTATTTTCCCCTTACACGCTCCTCATCACAATTGGTGTATTCTAGCTTCATCGAGTGTGCACGGACCTTATTCTCATCATTCTTAGAATTTTGGGTTTGATTCACATTTAATTTCAACTCAAACCACATTTTCTTCATTGTTGTTTCAATTTCACACGATTAAGTGTCGGTCGGTGACCATCATCGATTACCCTCTAACCGTCATCGGTTTACCCAACTAACATTGGTTCACTATTCTTTGGTTAACCTACCCAAAAGGACACCTATTCCACTTCTTTAGCTATTTAGAGTCTCTGTCACTCTTATCATATCCATTGACCTGGTAAGTCCCATCAGCATTTTACATACCTAGAAAATTTGGCCTTATACCTTGTTTTTGACCAACTGTCCACTTTCCATAGTGACCGACAATAGTTACCTCTGGCATTGGTTTAACCTAACTAGAATCGGTTAGCCTGTGTCATTTTTCAATTGACATTTTAACCCCAATTCACCTACCACCACCTATTTATCCTACATGTGCTCTATTTTTGTGTCATTTACATAAAAAGTAGTCTTACCACATTAGTACCTGTTCACATGGTGCGACGTGTCAACAAGAAAGTGTCCTCGTATTCCATGTCATTTTTCAACCACTCCCACCTAGCCCTTCACCACCTTCCATTTTATCACCAGCCATGGAACCTATCTAACCTATCTCTATCACTACCGGAGACGAGGAGTTCACACGACTCCTTGACCAAAATCCTTATCGCCTTGTAGTTTTACCTTTCCCACTCGTCCACTCGAGATGCCTCGGGTCAGTTGATATATGGCATGCCCGTATCTATCCCCCCGACTCTCATTCCCACTCTTGTGTCAGCCCCATCTAGCTCCACATTTGCCCGCATCTACCTTACCCCAGTTGTTTTGTAGCTAGGCCCTATACCCACTATGATTGCTGCATCTACTACATCCATTGCACCCACCACATCCACTATACCTTCGCCAACCACCCAGAACACAACCTCATCCACACCTATTGTCTTGCATATATACTGTAGCTACACTACCACCCCGGTGTCGATGACCACTACCCCTTTTCAAAACGTCGTCCTTTCTATTCCGCAATCTTTAGCCCCCATTGCCACTAGGGTCACCATGACCCTTCCTCCTCCATATACATCTATCAACACCTCCCATTTCATCTATTGTTCATTCTAGGTACGTGCCCCTATTTCACTTCCTCCTTCTCAATCTACCTATATGGCAGCACCATATACTGGAATGCCACCTCCATCATATGCCCAACACCAACCACCTTTTGCTACATGAGGTACCCATACATCACAACCCACCAATAACCTAATCAAGTTAATGATGGACAAGATGCAGACGTTGGAAGCATCGGTCTTCTGGCACCCACAACAATCTCACCTACGATGAGATTTGTAATGAGCCTATACACCCATCCATTCCTATCCATCCATATCCCATGCATTGGGAAATGCCTAAATTTAACCACTTCAATAGTAAAGAGGACCCACAACAACATTTGTAGTCTTTAAACAAGGTTGTTATCTGATTGCCCATGATGATGCTTTGCTCTTGAGGACCTTTCCCATGTCTCTGACTGGACCCACGTTAGATTGGTATAGTGGGTTACCTAGACATTCTATATTCTCATTTAATCAGGTAGCCCAAGCCTTCTTGGATCACTTCACCATTAATGTCGTTAAGAAGGTTACCATGACTAATCTCTACTCTACGCGTCAATATGATGATGAATCTATCACAAATTTTGTCGCCCATTGGTGTAGCCTAATCAATCAACTCACGTTCCAACTACCACAGACCAAAATCATAGAGCTCTTCACGTGGGCTTGTGCTAGACATATCTCGCCAACCCTACGCAGTGTAGAATTTCCACACCTTTGATGAGGCATTCACCATGGCATGAAAGCTAGGTCGGGCCATCGAGCAAGAAAATACAACTACGCAATAAAAATGTGACGTTTAAGTCAAATGATACCTCTTCTTCTTTGAAACCACCGAAAAATGATTCAAAAGATAAGGGAACCACTAATGTAGTGGTACTCAAGGCCAGCCCATCTCATCCATCAAATCAGGCTAACCCCTCATCCAATCTCTCACCTGTTCAGACTTTTCAATTCAAATGGGAACAACAGAAATACACCCCAATTGGGGAAACTTATTCTTCTTTCTTAGAAAAGCTCATTAAAGATGGGGTTATCACTCTTCCTCCTATAAAACCACACACTGGTTTTGATCCTGCTCACCCCACACCCACGTGGTATAAAGAGCATGAATTCTGTAACTATCATCGAGTAAAGGGTCATAGTGATGGAAATTACATTACTTTCAAAAAAATTGTCCAAGAAATGCTCGAGAGAGGCGAGTTGACCTTGGATAACCCTAACGCACACCTGCCAACCAAAATCTACACATCTTCAAGAAACCATTTCCTAATCATGCCCCATCTTTTGATCAAACTAGAGAGACCTCAACTCATGATAGCCATACCCACGAGGTCCACGATATTTTCAGCGATGCACCCGCTGCTGTCCAATTACCTCATATTCCTTCCATCGAGGAAATCCTAGCCCAAAGTCCTCCACCTACACTCGAACCCACTTCACCTATTCCTCCACCCACAGAGGAGCACCCTTCGTCCCCTCCTCACCGTGAAGGAGCCTCCTGCTAACATCGAGATTATTTCACCTTTGGCTTCTCCACCTAGAGATCCATCACCCGAAGTATATCTCCGACCCGCGGAGGATGCTTGTTTACCTCCTCCACCCATAGAGGAGCACCCATTATCTCCTCCACCCACAGAGGAGCACCCATTTTCTCCTCCACATATCAAGGATCGGTAGAGACACCTTTGCCTCTAAGTGAGCATTCTCCATCGGGTACCCGAGATCCTACAGACTTACTTTTGGCTCTCTTACCCACAGAGGCTGAAGCTAACGAACTCCCCATCTCTAAGACACATTTTACAGAGTCACCATTAGATCCACAAGCAACCTCCTCACCCACCACAGTGTCATTTTCATGCCTGGCCATTTGTTTGGATTATGTGGATAGAGCCTACTTTGGGAGCGTCTTCGCTCCCTGTTCCAATGCAAATGTAGATGTCACTTGCTAACATTTCCACTATCTACCCAAAAATATTTTGACCAACTGAACCACACCTAGCCACAACTATCACAAATGCGCCCATGATACCACTCATGGATAAACTCACACCCCTACCCATAACCCAACATATATCTACATCCAAACCCACACCTACATCTTCTTCCTTGCCTAAACCCATTGCTACCTTAGGGGTCATCCCAACCACCAGCCTTACTCATCCACTCATCAAATTAGATTTAGCTACATCTTCCAAAGCCAACACCAAACCTACCCTGGCACACAAATAGAAGAACCAACCCCATAGATCTCATACTCCCACCTCGCCAATCACACTTTCATCACCTTTACCCCTTCTGTCTGTCTTAGGGCATCGCCCTTCCGGCATGGTTGAAAAACCTCCACCCACCGGTAAACTAAAAATGCCATAGCCTATTCCACCCTCATAGACCTCTACCATACCTAAGCACCCAACATGACATCCACCCACACCTACAACATCTTTACCATCTATACCTCCAATACCATCGATCACTTCTTCACAACCTACGACCCTTCAGTCTCTTTCCCTCACACCTTCTATCGACCCACATAATCTACCTTCACAACACCATCTTTATCCCCATGGATAATGCACCCTCTTCCACCATCCACCTTTCCCTCTAGATCTGTGTGCCGTATCACCTTTATCCAAGAAGGTACAACCTAAGGATAAAAATCCGCTACCCTCTAATAAGGTAATCAAAACAATCACACACTCTCTTGTTAATTCATCTACCGTACCCTTACCCAAGAAAACACAACACACCTAAGACCACACAACACCTAAAACCATAGCTCACTCTACCCCCTCATGTAAAGACCCTTCCTCTAATTTCACTTACACCCAAACCTAATTTCACTTCCATTGTGATCCGCTAGCGAGGATCCTATGCCAAAATTCTAACCAAGCTCCTTAAACTTTTGTCATCATACTTACCGCCCGCTTAGACCTTATGACCCTCTCAAACCCAAACCAAAGGGGTTTGACGACACCAAAATTTGTGCCTACCATCGTGTGTTAGGGCACGATGTAGAGAATTGTAAAGCTTTGAAGACTGTTCTTATCCAATTGTGTCCTCCTGAAGAAAACTTTGACAATGATGATCTTCTCGATGAGGACCCCATTTCACCAACACCCATTCCCATAGTTCTTCCCCCATTACCAACCCAGTGACCAAAACAAGCTACCCCCACAACTCCAAGAACCACCCCCAAGATTCAAAATTAACATGGTTCGCATTGACAAACTTTTCGTACCTCCACCCGAATGTCAGTGTATGCCCATCATCTCCCAAGGTTCCTTCCCACCACTTGACCTTGGCCCCTCTTGTCACTATACATTTCATGGCTCACCTACTTCGCCTACCCTCCACCTCAAATTAACATGATTCACGTTGCTACCCGTGCTCAAAAGGACAAAGGTAAGGAAAAGGCAACCAACCCACCAACCAATCTTGTACCCAACATACCATCTACACCCACACCTAAAATCATTATCTATGGCCCCACATATCCTATTTCTAATGGGGTCACACACCGCGTGATGCTCAAACAACACCAATCCCTCTCAAAATGTCCCTATATGACCTCATCCAAACATCAGAATCCCATCATCAAGCTCTCATGGAGGTTCTTCAATCAATTGGGGTTTTACCCAATGACCCTACACCTGTAGCCTCCATTATTACACCTCATCATGTCGCCTCTCTCACCAAATTACCACCTTCATCTACATCGCCACCTACTCACCAAGTGGCCACACTCAGTTTCTTAGATGAAGAGATCTCACCGCACCAAACCAATGACCCCGATTTAGCCCTCTTCATCTCTGTCCACATCGATGATATACACATACGACGTGTTATGATCGATGGGGGTGCTAGCATTAATATAATCTCCTCCCATGCATTCACTCAAATGTGCATACCTGAAAATTGCATGCATAAACATCCCATCATGTTACACTCATTCAATGATTATCACTTCCACACTTGGCACTATCATCCTCCATGTCCGTGTGGGCCCCCACACTATTCCAGAGTTGTTTTATGTCTTAGAGGGGGAATTTCAATATAACATGTTGCTTAGTGGACCCTGGATTTGTGTTATGGGTTGCGTTCCTTCCACTTTGCATCGTTGTGTAAATTTTGAGCATGAAGGACACACCTATACCATTCAGTGACCCATCACCTTTCAAAACTTGCAACATGCTTTACCGACCCAATGACGTGCTCATACCCTCAAAGCATCCTCCTCCACAACCACTACCACATCACCTACATCCTCCATTCCTACCACCTTCGCCATAACCTCCACGGCCGAATCCTTGACCTCCCAATCCATTAGCTCCACCTCCGATCTCGACCTCGACACATCGTCTATTCCAAATACCCACATACCAACCACCGATCCCTTGGAGGAAATTTTTAATGCCTCACTCTGGGGGAGTATCTCCTATATAGTGTCAACACATTCCTTACTCCACAAGAGTATGGAAGTCTTCACCAACACCCTCGCTATGATCACCGTATAGGAGAGCACCTCCTTTATGGTCCTCCCCACCTTCATACCAATCTCACCTATGGGGGACTTGATATTACAACTTACACCCCTGAACCACCATCACAAACCTGCCCATTTTCCGCCAACCTCCAGTCACTCACCAATCACTGTTTTTCACCCACACCTTTCTGCATCGATGTGCATGGAAGGGTTTAGGTTTTGGATTTTATGAACAAGGCCGCCATACTATTATTCCATGTACTACCCACAAGCATAACGACTGTAGTGGTATCATCTTTGTTGAACTACCTACCAAGAAGGCCCGCATTGAACTCATTGAAGACATCAGCCCTTCTCCACCTTCTTCACCTGTTCCACCTTCATCATCACCTTCGTTGATAGAGTCAATGGATCTAGAATCCATTCCTCCCAATTTTTTTTCATAAACACCATCTCCTTGGGGCCTCTGACTTATCAACATGAGAGCGAGGCTCCCTCTTATCTTCCATTCCTATATCTTATAATGATCGATGATGATACACCTTCCATTAATGTTGTTCAATGCCAGGATGATGAATCTATACTCACCTACCTTGATGTAGAAGACTCATATCTTCATCGGTCGTTACCATCTGAGACGCAAACCATGTTGAATGAATCGACTATTGAGATCAACATTCATACTCAGGATGACCCTCACATTCTAAAGATCGGACAATATTTAGATATTATTGAATGGGAAGCCATCACTTCTTTTCTCAAAGATCATAACCACGCTTTCACTTGGTATTATGCAGACATGCCCGATATTGACCCCACCATCGTGGTTCACAATATCATAATCATTCCCGATGCCAAACCTATCAAACAAAAGTTGAGGAAAATTCTCCCTCGCATTGCTCTTTTGGTCAAAGAAGAACTTCAACACCTCCTTTATGTTTCCTTCATTTTACCCATTGATTATCCCCAGTGGATTTCCAACATTGTCCCTGTCACTAAGCAACAGGGGGACTTCATATTTGCAAGATTTTTGTGACCTCAACCTGGCTTGCCCGAAAGATGATTTTCCCCTACTTGGTATTGACCAATTGGTTGACCTTACTGCTGGTCACGAGATGCTATCACTCATGGATGGTTTCTCGAGTTATAACCAAATCTTACTTGCCCAAGAGGATCAACACAAAACCACATTCATCACCCCTTGGGACCTTTTGCTACCAAGTCATGCCTTTTGGCCTTAAAAACGTTGGTGCCACATATCAACGGGCTATGACTTATATCTTCCATGACATCATGCATCGTATATTGGAAGATTATGTGGATGACCTCCTTGCTAAATCTAAGTGCCACTCGACCACCTTGCCATCCTAAAAACCATCTTTGATCGTCTCATTAAATATTGCATTCGCCTTCAGCCCAAGAAATGTGTCTTTGCGGTTCTCTTGGGAAAGCTCCTAGGATTTATTGTCTCCTTATGTGGTATAGAGGTTGACCCTAAAGTCAAGGCCATTCTTGAAATTCCTCCACCCACTAACCTTAGACAACTCCGTAGCCTGCAAGGTAAGTTGCAATCTATTCGCCGTTTCATTTCGCAATTATCTAATCGGTGTCAACCATTTCATCATCTTCTCAAGAAAGATGTCTCCTTTAAATGGGATGATGACTGCCACAAAGATTTTGAGGCCTTAAAACAATACCTTCTCTAACCACCCGTGCTCATTCCACCTAAAGACGATCAACCCTTCTACCTATACATCTTAGCTACCGATCACTCCTTGGGAGCCATGCTCGCTCATCGTGATGAACAACACAGGGA
Source organism: Taxus wallichiana var. yunnanensis (assembly GCA_018340775.1). Lineage (NCBI taxonomy): Eukaryota > Viridiplantae > Streptophyta > Pinopsida > Cupressales > Taxaceae > Taxus > Taxus wallichiana. Next base: position 140,758,650 of record CM031235.1, read on the forward strand.
GCAGGTAGTTTATTTTATAAGCCGTACTCTTTTAGACTACGAAACTCGATACACCCATGCAGAAAATTTTTTCTTATCCTTAGTTTTCATTGCCACAAAACTCTACCATTACCTACTTAACCACAAAACCTATGTTGTGACTAACACCAACCCCTTACACTTCATGTATGCCAAGCCTTACCAAAATCAATGTGCCGCACGCTTTGCTGGCTCATGCTTTTGGCTAACCTCAACCTCGAATTTACCCATCAAAAACCCATCAAGGGTCAAGCTATCGCCAACCAATTGGCTAATGCACCTATTTTTGTGGATCAACCCTCTAATATTGACTTCCTAGATGATTGATTGCTACTCTTTCCTAGGCGAACCCACTTACCGGATGACACTCTTCTTCGACAGGTCTAAGTGTCAGTGTGGGGGAGGGGCTGGTGTTTTCCTCGTTTCTCTTGATGGTGAACCTATGCCTTTGTCTTTAAAACTCGATTTTGATTGTACTAACAATATTACCAAATACGAAGTGCTTGTATTAGGTCTCTAGGAGACCTATGCCTTAGATGTTAAGTCGATCAACCTTTTTGGTGATTTTGAATTTGTCATAAACCAAGTCAATGGTGTATACCAATGTCGTAATGAGACGCTTCAAAAGTACAAACATCACATAGACATACTTTTGACCACCTTTGACCGCTACGCCCTTTAAACCGTCCCACGTTCAACCAACAAATTTGTCGATACCATGGCCTACTTGGCTTCTCAAATACCCGCTTCACCCGCCGATTCTAAAATATTTGTCACTGTATAACAACTCCAATCACCCTCTTATTTATCTCACGATGTTTACTCTATCGGAACTGCTGCCCCCAAACCTAAGTGACCTTTGGTATAAACAATACTCTGACTATCTTTCTCTCTCTGTCTTACCTCCCGACCTCACTCGTAATGGACAACATGCTTTTCTTAAAAAGGTTTCTCGTTACGTCATCATGGGTGGCCTCCTCTATAAGAATATTTGATGGTATTCTCTTATGATACCTCACGAGTTCTAAAATTCCTTATACCATCAAGGAAGTTCATGATGGCATATGTGGAGGTCACTTGGTGGCCCTCGCTATCGCTAAGCATATTCTTTTGCCTAGGCTATTACTGGCTGACCCTCAACCATGATTGTTGTGACTATGTCAAACATTGTGTAAAATGCCAACAACATGCCAACCTTCATCATACACCCAGTCATGCTTTACAGGTCACCGTGACCTTTGGCCCTTCTCTCAATGGGGTTTGGATCTTGTCGGAGAGATCAATCCCCATTCTTCCCAATGTTGTTAATGGATCATCACCGCTACTGAATACTACACAAAATAGGTTGAAGCCATACCACTCATCTCCACGAAAGACAAGAAAATATGTGAGTTCATCAATCATCACATCATTTATTGCTTTAGTGTTCCTCATCGCCTCATCACTAATAACGGAAAACAATTCAAAAATAAAACCTTGCGAAAACTTTGTGACGCCTTCGACATCAATTAAGTTTTTCGTCACCTTATTACCCACAAACCAATGGCCAAGCTGAGTCCACTAACAAAACTCTAAACAAAATTCTCATGAAAGTGGTTAACGATACTGGAAAGGACTGGCATACGCACATTCCTTTTGCTTTGTGGGCATACCGCACTAGTATTCACACTTCCACTGCCACTACACCTTTTCACTGGTCTATGGTACAGAGGCCATTCTACCTCTCGAAGTCCAGATTCCCTCACTTCACATTTCTCTCCATGACATGCTCAATGATGATGACTTTTGTCAAGATAGTTTAGCACAACTTGAGTTATTAGATGAAAATCGTCTTAACGCTCTTGACCACATTCAAGTTTACCAAAAATGTATCAAACGTGCCTATGATAAATGTGTCCATAAACGAACCTTTCACGTTGGTGATCTCATCCTTAAAGAAAATCAACATGTAACTAAAGCATAAAAAGTCAACGAGGAAAATTTTTCTCCTAATTGGCTTGGACCATACATCGTGACCCATACTTACGGATCAGGTGCTTATCGTTTATCTTCACTCGATGGTAAACCCGAACCTGAGCCCCTTAATGCCTTGCATCTTAGACCATTCTACTATTGACTTTTATTCCTACCTCACTTTTTGCCTCTTTCCATGCTCGTCCCTTGAGCGCTATCCACTTCCTACACCATCACCAACGATTAAATAAGAATCATGTGTGTACCCGTCACTTTTTATCTTCTCTTAAATAGGTGTACCACGTGCGTTGCACATAACATGATTCTCATGGATACTTTTCATCTATTTTTAGATGAGATCCATGGTCATTTCACCACGATTTCGAACAAGAATCTTATTCTTCAACTTGGTCATGTCCATGACTTAAAAGCCCTCATATGGGATACAGGACTTGGTCCTCGACGCTTACCTTTGGGTAATCTTCTTCTTCTACCATAATCAAAATCACCTATACCAAGTTGCCCACAACTCACCCACACCTAACAGACCTAAACCCAAATCATGCCTAAAACCTACCAACTCATTCTCATACCTCCTCATATTCTTCCCTAGCTTATGGGAGAACTACATCGGCCTGAGGTCCCTTTTCATTGGGACTATGTAGGTAGCACTCCATGGGCATGGGGCCCTTGGAGGTTAGCTCAGACCACTCTCTACCCTAACCAATTCATCTTTCATTTTCCTAAATCACATTCTACCCTACTTTGTTTCCTTTTTATATCAAAAATTGGAAATTAAACCAAACAAACAACAAATTACTTCACATTTTTATCATCATCAAAACATACATTTATTTTGATTACCATTTCTTTACCAACATCATGCATGTATTATAAAACATCTTAAAAATGACCCATATCATCATTCATTGCAAAAATTAATGAATTAAAACCAAAACCTAACTCAATCCATGCCTAAACCAAAACCTAACTCAATCCATGCCTAAAACCACGACCTGACTCCATCATGCCTAAACCAAAACCTAACTCAATCCATGCCTAAAACCTCACCCAATCCATGCCTAAAACCATGACCTAACTCCATCATGCCTAAACCAAAACCTAACTCAATCCATGCCTATAAGCTCACTCAATCCATGCCTAAAACCACAACTTTCCGACTCCATCATGCCTAAACCAAAACCTGACTCAATCCATGCCTAAAACCACAACCTGACTCCATCATGCCTAAATCCATGACCTGACTCAATCCATGCCTAACACACCTACCATAAGTCCATCTATGCATAATAATAAAATGTTATCAACACAAACACATAATGCCCATAATCATCATCATCTATATAAATACAATATCCATATACATAATCGCGAATGTCTTTGGCACACATGTCAGTATATATAATCCAGTCTCTTAAAACACTCATATCTGACCTCACCATCTTAGGCACGCAGCTAGTATATGATCAAAATATACAAAACTCTAGTACATCCTCACCATCTTTGGCACGTAGGCGGTATATGATCAAATATATACAAAACTCTAATACTGACCTAACCATCTTGACACGTAGGCGGTATATGATCAAAATATACATAAAATCTAGTACATCCTCATCATCTTGGCATGCAGTCGGTATATATCAAAAAATGACTACAATACATCAAAATACAAGAATGGGCATCAAGCCTCACCCTATCGGACATCCTCCATGTCGGTCTCTCCGGTCTCCTCCTGGCTCATATCGACGACTGGTATCATCTCACCGCCTTTACCACGAGGTCATGGTCGGCCCCCTGTTGGAACATCACTGAAGTTTGGTCTTCGTGAGCTGGTGGCCTCTCATGATCCTATCTCAGAGTTTGATGGCCCCCTATGCTCTCTACACTGTGAGTGGGATCTAGTCCTCTCACTCGAGGCTTGTTGTGCCTGTACTCTCCATAGGATAGAAAATATATCCCGCCATCATTGATCTGGTAGATATCGGCATCACCTAGGGAATCTCGTAACCTGAATATGGGTACAGTCTATGGTGGCCCCATAGGCCTCGGCCCCTATACCTGTCTTGCGAGACCCGGTCCCCGCCCCTTCTATGGTGGGACCCTATCCGGTGCTTGTGGAGGTGCCATCGGCCTCGCACCATGTGCATGTACTATGCCTGTAATGCCTAAATCTATGCCTATGCGAGTGCCTAGCTGCCCCCTATGACCTATGTAACTTGTTCTGTAGGGTGGCCAGTGACCATCATCATCATCTCCATCTAGCACTAGGCCATCGGGCTATGCAGCAGCCACTGTGCATGTAACTCGGCCACCTCCACCTCTGAACTAGCTAACTGCCCCTACACCATCCCAACTGGGTAATCAGGGTCGCCACCTACCCCTATAGGGCATCTCTCTACACCGATGATAGTGGCTAAATCCGGTTGCCCAGGTTTGGGTGGTACTACTCGTAAATGAGCCGCCCACCACTGTCTATATCTATCTGTCACTCTGGCATCATCGATCCACTAGTCTACCACCTGCTCCTCCTACCCTATAGGGAATCTCATTTGTGGTAGAGGTAATGGCCTCTCCACGTCATCTCTCTTGTATTGTGGGAATGGTGGAGGTATGTCCTATAGCAGCCCAAACTGCCACCTAACCCTGTCAATTGGGATCATCTCATGCTCCCGGCATGACGCCCCTCTATCCATATCAAGCAGATGAAGGCCATCTAACTCATCATGCATCCATCTATATGAGGGATAACCCAGATACGGTCTCCATATGATGTCCACCCCGGACAACCCCTCCAATAGATGCCTGTAATACGCTACATCATGTGTAGCCCTGTCTGATCGACGCTCTCCAATCACGGGCACCCATCACCTGTACCCCACCTAAACCAATCCAAGCGGAAATGCATCTGCTCGAGGCATACCCACTAGCCACACACATAAAAATGTGTTCATAGGCCCCAAGTGTATAACAAACGTGCAACATAAGCTAAACTGTGTGCAGACGCCCATACGCCCTGACCCTCTATATAACTGCACTAGGAATGTTGGCACCCAGGAAAAGCGGTCCGATCCATCACCATGTCATGTAAAACCCCCATCAGGGAGTGGGGAAATATCCCACCCTTTGCATCCAGTAGTGTGAAACAACACACTGCCTCCATCAATAAAACAACTAGCCTCGTCTCCTCTAGATGGGCTAGGTACATCCCCTCATAACTCAAGTTGAAACTATGGAACATCATGTGCCGGTCCCTCCCAAACACTATCAGCAGCAACTCCTCTGAGGCCTCGGAGGAGATTGAGTACACACTACACCCCGGTATCGATAAGCTAACCGGGATCCTAAACACGTCCTCTAGGGTGAATATCATCTCACCTGTCAGTAGGTAGAACATGTTGGTCACTAAATCCCATCTATCGATGAGGGAAACCATCAAAATCGGCTGCCGAACTACATGCGATAGCGTCAGACCCAATTAGGCCCACCTCCTCCACATGTCGCCACTCCTCAACTTTCGTTGCACCTCGCACTCTCAAGAGTAGGGGTGGCACCCTGTCTCTCATCCGTCTGATCTCTCCCTACATCCAACACAAACATCAAATTAATCTACCTTCATCATACCCACACTCAACACCTCACTTATACCTATTGCCCCATCTCGTTCTTTCTTCCCTAACCTACCTTCGTATCACATTTCTATCTACCCACCCCCACTCTCACCCACTATTATCTACCCATGCCCATTTCACCCCTTTATGCCATATTTTTCACCAAAACACCTTCTTTTCCCCTACCTCTCTCACCCACTCGACCCTGGGCCCTTTTCGGCCCCTTTTTCTCTAAAACCCAACTGGTGCCAGTTATCTCTAATTGATCCGGTCACCCCTAAACTAGTATGGGTCACCTGCTTCGTGACCGATACTTGGTTTGACCCTCTGCAAACGATGGCTAACCCCGACCGACTCCGGTCATTGTTGCGGTGAAACCCGTGACCCCCAAACCCTCCCCTCTCAAAAAAATCCCTCTCCTAACCCTTCTACCCACCCATTCTCCCCTACACTTCCCCTCAACCCCATCCCAACCCTCATTCACCCACTTACCTCTCTCCCGTTCATATTCTACCTAATTTACCCTCCTACATTTCAAATTTCATTTTCCCCCCACACACCCAATATTTCAAAACCCGACCTATCACCTAATATATCTCACAAAACATGGAAAGGGTTTGACGCTTACCTCATCATGTTGTTGTCACCGTGGTGGCACGTCTAGCCACTACACTGATGGCCCACGATCCCTCTTCGGCCTCTGCCATCACCAATCGGTCACCTCGACTCCAACCACCCGAATCCAATAATGTGATCTCATGGACACGCTCTCAACGCGATTACACCATTCCACTCGCTCGCCAACTCAACTTTTTGTTCTGACTGGACACTTTCCAACTTTCCCTCTCTCTCGTGTCATTTTCCTCTATTTCACACGGACAAATGATTTCAAAAAATGTGGAATTTTTATTTTTTATAACATCCCGACCTAACCTGATGTCAGTTTACCTTCACCAAGCATCGATCACGTGCCCTACCTTACCATGGTTGGTTACCCTATACCGGCATCGGTTACCCTTGACCGGCATCGGTCACCCTCTCTTCCACATTTCCCACAATTTCACCCTATTACCTGCCCGTCACTCTTTTTTCCCTGCTTAACCTTTTACCCTACCCCCTACCCCCAATTTTTTTCCCTAAATCCCTTTTTATCCTACACTCACCTCACTTGGCCACACCACTTGACCTTCTTGACCTTACCCTTTATCCCCTCACCTTGTCCTCATTCAGGGACTCATTATTTTCCCATACCTTGGCCCTACCCGTGCCATGACCTAGATATTTGGACCTGGAACATCGCTAGTGACCTTTGACCCCATGTGTTTGCTTATACCTTGTGAACTTTATTACTATGTTGATTGTCATCCTAACCTTACCTTGCCTCTTCTTTGTGACCGTGTATCGACCCGAACTTTGTTGTGCAGAACACACCTAAACATTCTGCGCCGACTGCGTCATGTTTCCTGACCATATCCTATACCTTGGATCTGGAATCACTTCAAATTTGTTTGGATAAACCTATCGACCTTATAAAATGTAGAGTTTTCTGCTCTTTAACTGTATGTGTCTTTGCGGTTTATACGTGTGCGTGCGTTTGACTTTTACTACCTTTGACCCTAACCCATTACGGATTACGAGTGGACCTTTTTCCCTTTTTACCTGCGTTGCCCACCTTCCTCTTCACCACATTTACCTTTTATCAAACCACTCACTGCTTCTACGCATCTACCTCGTCGGTTCTGGTTTGAGGGGGATTACCTTCACCACACATGGGCAACCACAACTTATTTTTGTTATGTAAACTTACGGATACAAGCTACGCAACAAAAGAGGAAAAATGTAACACTAAAATTAGGTCATACTCCCCTTGGTCCCCCAGTCAAATAAACACCTTGAACACATTCACCTAACCATGGCCCCTTTCATCCCACTCTAATATTAATTTAATTAATTTAATTAAATTAATTCATTATCCTCACAATATTTATTATTTAAATATCCTAATTGGGATAATGCCCACATATCCACCTCATCTAGCCACCTCACCCTAAGACCTATTCTTAGTAAGTTGTCATAACTAACTAAGACCTACCCAAACCCTAAAAATCAATGCCTACATTCCCTCTAACCACATTCCCGCCCATTAGAAGGAAGCTTCCATGCTAATCCGTGGAGTAAACAAAACGAGATCCCAAAAAATCAAGGGGATCTGCCTAGTTTAGTAAACCTAGGAAATCCCACCCTAACCAACGCCGGTTACCCTAAACCACTACCGGTTAATCGAACCATGTTGTTACCATATAACCTCAAAACAACCTTATTTTAGGGTTGGCACATTGTTTATAGGTAGAGACATCTTCTAAGAACAAGGGATGAAACCAAAGCTGCATGCAAGTAGAACTAGTGTTAATACACACATGAGCATCCATAGCCAATAATGAAGCAAGCCATTTGCCTTCATGGGAGCATCCAGGAAGCGCCAACACCACACCAAGTTCCTTCCATTTGATCACCAGTGTATTGCCAACTAGACATCAAGCTCATATAAATAGTAAGTTTTGTTAACCTGCATTAGTTCCTCATCATTTTAGCAAATCCTTTTGCTTCTGTTGTTAGTTTCTATTCTCATTCCCATTCCACACCATTTTATCTCCATGAAAATTTGACCATCTCTTTATCCACACCCTTGAAGCGCCCATATCCGGACTTTCATCATATTTGTGTATATCCAAGACCTACACGAACCTAGCCATTGCCCTTTATTCTCATCTAGCACCAAATTTATCACCTTGCCAAGTTTTATTGAATTTCCTATACCTCGACCATACCGTTTTCGGTTACCCACAACCGCCGCCGATTAGCCTAAACTAACACCGATCATACGGATGACATGACTTGTCTCGTGTTTTGACCAAAACCCGGATCAGAGCCTAAAACCTCCACCAAATACCCAAAATAGCCTAGAACCTTACCCTAACTAGTACGGTGCAGTACCACACAAACGGTGACCTTGACCTTCAGATTCAATCATAGCCTAGCCTGTTGTGAACTAATTTGCTTATTGTAGACGAATGAGATACCTAAATCATTTTAACTATAGTAGGATTTCCTTTATTATCAGCATTAAGTTGTTTTAAACATTGGATTGACAGCCGTCTAGGAAGTATCACACTTCCGGATCTAGTACACACTAGGCACTCCACTGCATATATTGTTTAAATTTTATTTGGTGGTCTTGTGTTCCATTTCAGGTAGATCCTCTAAGCAAAAAGGAAGCTTTCATGATCAGCTGTGGATTCAGAAGTCATACGCGCGCAACAACCTACAATCGGCATTTTAACAGGGATTCCTCCTACCCCTTTACCCTTATCTGTTTAAATCAACATTCAAAGCGATCTAGAATCAGTGAAACACTCATACCCTACATCATGCCTTCTAAGAATTCTTTGGTAAATGGCGTGGGGAAAGGATCAATTACACATGCAGTATTTAACTCTCTGTTATCCACACAAATTCTTATTTTGTCATATTTCTTTATACTAATCACCATAGCACTAACCCACTCGAGTCCTCAATGGGCTCAATGATTTTGGAATTGATGATTAAGATTCATCCTATAAGGCCTCTTCTAATTGGGACGCACACCTTCCTTAAGCTTGATTCTCATTTCACTCAAATTTTCATGCACACCTTTTAATTCATGATATCCCCTAGGGAAGAAATCCTAGAAGTCATGCAACAACTCAATTATCTTTGCAACTTCACAGTTAGAATAATAATCTCTAATGATGGCCTCCTTAGATTTAACATTCGTTCAATGTTGACCTTCTTGGTCTTCATATGCTCATGGTAGACACACACCTTCTCATCTACATTGTCCAAGACCTCATGCATACCCTCTATGTGCTCAATATCCAGGTTCTCCACCTCTTCATCATCAACTATATAGACCATCTTACCCTTTTCTATTTCTAGGCGGTGTGCCCAAGCATGTTTACGAATCTATCTCTTTCTCTTTAAAGTGCACCTCCAGGTCTGACTCACCTAAAAAATCCTAAAGGAGCTCCTCAACCTTTTCACTATCTCCCATAGTTAAGCACTTCATAACCTATAACACCTCATTCACTAGAGGTTTAGTGGAAAATAGTCAAAGGTATGAATCATACCTGTAGTAAGTTCTTGCCAATTTCCAATCTCTCTATTCAACTCCGCATAGACATACCATACACACATGCAACCTCGTAAGTTGAAATAAATCTTATGCAACCACAACAAAGGTGGTAAGGATTCCTACCCCTCTTTCTAGAGTCTCTCACATTGTTGAACATGGTGTTGAACATGATCATTACCATGAAATGCATCAGATCTGAGTAGGTACATTGCTCTTGAGAAATCTAGCAGATAAGGTGATTCTCACTTCTCTCCACTCCAAAATATTATCCATGTGAATCATCCACCAACGCGTTGTTGTCCCGTGTAGAGTATAAACTAGCATATTCCTTATTTCCACTTGATACTCCCACTGAACTTCCATAGCAAGCAAGAATACTTCTGGATTCTCTTCACCGATGTACCTTCAAACTTGATCTTTGCCCAAATGCCTAATCTTGCATGCGGCCTACCTACCACCGTAGCTGCACTTCTTACTTCACACCCAAACATTTCATAAGTGTCATGTGCTCAATTATCACATGTAACACTTGTAGTATCCCTCATGGATTGTGCATCATCCCCTTGGAGAACTCCTTCCTTAGATGACTTAAAAATTTACGGATCTCTAATGGTGCGCACATAGATTTTTTTAAATCTTCCTCACTTAAGGGATCTACTTAGGGTGCAAATTTTCTTTCTGTCGAGGGATAATGACGTGCTCTTCCTTATTCTCAAAATTGTTGTAACCCTTATTAAAACACAAGTTAGTGTTGTTTACATAACACTAAGGGTGCTCAAGTAATGCTAGAAAATTTTTTGCTTCTACACGTGCCAAGACTTCAAAGTCTATAGTAAACTTGGCCCCTTATATAGTAATAGTAACCTCCTTTAGATCATCAACATCGTTGAGTGGAGCTCAACTACCTTCTTTTTTTCTAACTTCTGTGACTGTTCTTTCAAACATTGTATCTCACCCTATAAATTCCTAATCACCTCCATGGTTTCTTGAGAAACCTCCTTCTGATGTATAGGGTTTGGATACTTTGTATGTAGTACCTCCTCCTTTGTAATGACAAGATTTTTTTAAACTTCTCTACGGCGTGCATAGCCTCGGGCACGCATGTAGTAATTTTCATAGGTACCTGACTCAATATACGGCACTAACCCGGCATCCTTGATATTCCATTACGTGTTGTACTCTAACCATTCTTGTGCCCTTGTCTTACTTGTGCTTCTTACTCAAGTGTTCATACAAGTTTGGGAACTCTTCATAGTTATGGTTCTTTTCACAAAAATAACAAACAATGTTTTGAGGAAATTCATGCTTGTAGTGATTAATGGATATGCATGTATAAAAATTTCCATGAGGGAAATCACTTCTTCCTCCGTCACTTCCTTAGCCTGTAAATCCTCCTCGGTAACTTTGACTTCTACCACACCCGCCATCAAAGCACCCTTCATTATGATCATGGTCATGATGCTCACCTTTCTCCTTAGATTTATTTACAACGTTGAGTGCTTGTATACGCCAATAGTAGTGGCATCATGAATATGATAAATCGACCTATGATATTCAATATCACGAGTAGTAGACACTGTAAATCTTGCGGTAATATAACACGTTTTTTCTTATCACACGTTGCAACAATGGGCACTAACTTAAACTATGGTCCAAGTGACAGATCTCACAATCTAGCAACAAGGAGCACACTAATTTATGAGTATTCTACTTCACAATCTGTGCACCAAATCCCACTGTGTGTCTCATGCGCCGAATTAGCTTGATAATTTCTCTAACTATTTAGCCATTGCTGGAATCTGAGCTTCCAAGAATGGGATCATTCCTGTGTCTACACTTCTTACCACCTTAGTGCACAGAGCTGCTTCAAGTTCCTCACACAGATCTGTGTAAGTCTTATGCGAAAGTGATCTTCTAAAAGGCATGATCAATCCTCCAATGAATCACTGAGCATGTTGGATCGCATGTATGTCATAAGATAACTTGGACAAAAGGGTCTTGAACCGTGCATCATATTCCTAAACACTCTTAGTAGTGACATGCTTTATGTCCTTCAACGTGCTAATGCTCTTATGCTCAAACTCAGGGATATAAAATTATTTCAAGAAAACATCATGTAATGCGGTATAATCTACACAAGTCTCGTCAGGGTAAAATTTTCTATACCAACTATGCACATGCTCTTGCAATGTAGCTCTGGTGACTTGCCTTGCGCTCTAGAGCAGTAATCCTATTGAGTTGTGGAGCTTAATTTCTTCACATTAGCATGCTTTAAAAAACTTTTTGGAATACATAGTAAGCGGCGTCGGTCACCTAAGGATTTGGTATCTTTCAAGGGGGGTAAGCGGCATCGGTTACCTATGAGTGATTGTTTTATTTAACTCACAAGAATTAGATCTAACCTTTGATATAAAGTTGATCTAATGGTTGTAATAGCATAGCTAAGTTTCCCTAAGTTTGTATATGGTTATATAATCTTGGAAATTAGGGTTAGAAAATATATTGGAAGAATTGTAAGAAGGAATTCTTGGAGAGAGCTTAGAGAAGCTTGTGAGAGGAAAAGTATCGTACATCGTGTAAGGTGTGTAAGATTGTAGATATTCAATTATATATCCTCTTGAATAATATTAGTCATTTCTTGGTGGAAGTAGCCCACATTGGGTGAACCACGTTAAATGCACGGTGTTATCTTTCTCTTGTTCATTTTATCTTCTGGTTAAATTCCGTGTTTATTTCTTATATGCTTTAATTGATTATAGATATGTACAACACTAGTATTTGGCTTAACCCTAACAATTGGTATCAGAGCTTTACTTGAGGGTTTTGTGTGTTGATAGGATTTACTCATAGAGGTTTTCTGATTGAGTGGGATCTACAACAATGGCAAAAGATGGAAAATATAGAGTTGAGAAATTAGACAGCCATAATTATCAGTTTTGGAAGATGCAGGTGGAAGATTATACATGTATCGAGAAATATCTATACTTATCATTGGATGAGAAGGCAAGACCTTCAAAGATGACTGATGAAGAATGGAAAATTATTGACAGAAAGGCTTTGGGATCTATATGATTGAGTAGAAGCATTTGTAGCTTCTAATATAATGAAGTAGCAACCACGGTAGATTTGATGAAAGCTTTAGCTAATTTATATGAAAAACCAAGTGCATCAAATAAAGTTTATTTGATGAAGAAATTATTTAATTCTAAAATGCAAGAAGGTGGATTTGTGTCTAATCATTTGAATGATTTCCATTCTATTGTTAATCAATTAAAATTAGTTAATATTTCATTTGATGATGAAGTGAAAGCACTCTTATTCTTATGCTCTTTGCCATATAGTTGGGATAATTTGGTAATGACTATTAGTAATACATCGTCTGCTTCTAATATTTTAAAGTTTGATGATGTGGTTAGTATAATCCTCAATGAAGAAATTTACAAGAAAAGTACAAGAGAATCATCATCTGGAAATGCTTTGAATGTGGAAAGCAGGGGAAGATCAAAGGAGAGATCCAAGAGTAAGAAGAATGGGAAATCAAAGTCAAAGAGTGGCAGATCTAGATCTAGAGTCAGAGATATAATTTGTTGGAATTGTGGAAAGAGAGGACATGCAAAGGAGTTTTGGTTCAAGGAAAACAAAGAGAATATACTAGATAAAGGTAAAGAGGCAAACATTGCAAGTGAGGTAATGCAAGATGCCCTTATTCTCTCCTTGGATAATAAAGTAGAATCATGGGTTTTAGATTTTGGAGCTTCTTTCCATGCTACCCCTAATAAGGGTTATTTCAGAAATTATGTTCAGGGTAATTTTGGACATGTTTATTTAGGAGATGATGAACCATGTAATATTATTGGTAAAGGTGAAGTTCATCTTAAATTACAGAATGGAAATACATGGGTATTGAAATATGTGAGGTATGTGTCAAGCCTCAAGAGAAATCTAACTTCTACAGGGAAATTAGTTAAATCTAGATGCATGGTTACATTCATAGCCAATTCTTGGAAGGTTAACAAGGGATCTCTTGTTGTGGTAAGAGGTAATAAGGTAGGAACATTGTATTTGTCTACTTGTGTTACTGATTCCTTTTCTATGTTATCTACTTCAAATTCAAATGCAAGCATGTGGCATAATCGGTTAGGCCATATAAGTGAAAAAGGAATCCATATCTTAAAGGAAAAGGGTAAGTTATCATATTTGAAAGATTTAGATCTTGATTTATGTGAGCACTGTATATTTGGAAAGCAGAAGAGAGTGAGATTTCTCAAATTTGGGGCAACAAAGGAGTAGAAATTGGAGCTTGTACACTTAGATGTGTGGGAAGTAGCCCAGGTAGCTTCTCATGGTGGATCCCAATAGTATGTAACTTTCATTGATGATGCCACAAAGAAAGGTATAAGTTTATTGTATTAAACATAAATATGATGTTTTTGAGACTTTTAAAATATGGAAAGCCCTTGTGGAAAATGAATCAAATTCAAAGTTAAAATGCCTTAGATCTAAAAATGGTGGTGAGTACTACAACAAGGTTTTCAATGATTATTGTTTAGTAAATGGAATACGAAAGAAGGAACATTTCCTAGAACACCACATGAGAATGATGTTACTGAAAGAATGAAATAAACAATCATGGGACGTGTAAGAAACATGAAGATACATGTTGGATTACCCTTGTAGTTTTGGGTAGGAGTAATTGTTAGTGCAGAATCACAACACCCTCAAATGGCCAGGTGTGAAGTGGGGCATTCGGTGTGATTGCACAATATGGGACCAACTCTTGAGTTGTGGGACTTGCAAACCTGAGATGGCCCTCCGGAGAAAGTCGGTTCTTACTTCCTAATCTACCTGCCACAAGTTACTCCAGTGCAAGAAGAATCTAATCTAACCTAATCTAACCTTTCTAAGGGGACATGGAGAAAGAGAGAGAAAGGGTGAAAGAGCCTACACTAAGTGGTGATACACCAGAAAAGGAAGTGCGAGATACTCTATTGAGGGAGAATGAAACATGGAAAAGGGGATTGAGGGAGGTCAAACGGAAGTGACACAGACCCAGATCTAGATCTGCCATAGAAACTCCACAAAGCACAACATCTTGCACCTGCAAATGTGAAATACATGCACAGGGAGAAAACACGAGATAGAGAGGCACTAGAGAAACAATAAAACAATGCCAAGGGTTGAAAGACGCCACAAAACAAGATTTTATTACTCTATAAGGTGCACAGACTATTACATGCGGTGCTCAGAGGCAAAAATACACTCTTCAGGCATAGGAGAAGGCTTATAGCTCAAATGGAGTCAAGAAACAACTTTGATAGAGTTTCCCTACACCCCAGAATGTCTCCCCTTCTCAAAATGAGAAGTGTTACAATATATAGAAAGGATAAGAGAGGGAGGAGGAAAAAATCAAATCCTGCATCAACCACCTTGAGATGCGCATTAAATCTTGCTTTGAAAGCTCAACCACTATCAATCAATGCCTCTCTCAAATCTTCCCCAAATCTATCATGTACGGTCCACGTGGATCAAATCGAATTAGATATGGTAGTTGGAGAAAATAGATTCTACATTAATGGCCTGGAAGACGTTTTCCCATTTTTCACCCACTAAATCATGTTAAGAATGATATTTTATGTTTCCATGGTGTAAAGGGTGTTGAGACGTTTCAAAAAAGTCTTCTCCCACCTAAATTTGAGTTTTAAGTCAAAAGATATGGCCATTTGAATATTTTGGTCACGGCACGCAATATTTAAAGAGTTTGTCTATACAGGGTCCACGTGGCAACCTCACACATCTTGGAGATTTGGCCCCTGCCTTTCACTCTTGAAATCACGTTGAATTGACACTTGGCTATTTTCATGGGTTCCTTGGGCTCTTTTGTACTTTTTCTAAGTCTCTTCGCTTGGCGGGGTCAAGAGTCGACACGGGACACGTGGAGGCTTAGCGCTTGTTTGGGAACCCACCCCAAGTTTTACTTTTGAAATAGCCATTGCCACACGACACTTGGCTCCTTCTGTTGGTTTCCCTCTGCTTTGACTATTCAAACCCCAACTCGTCCCTTTAGACCTAAGACATGTGGCAAGATGGCGCTCATTTCGGAATCGCCTTTTGGATCTACCTTTGGAGATGCGTCGAGTTGACGCGTGGAGCTTCCGCATTTAGCACCCTTCTACTTAGTCTTCTTTTAGGCCTGCCTATCCACCTTTTGAACTTTTTTATTAAATCTGCCCCTTTTTGAGCCTAGGACACGTGAGGTCGGCACTTGTTTGAAACCTTTCCTTGGGATCCTGTCTTGAAATTGCGTCGAGTTGACACTTGGCAAAGCCCATTGATTCGAAGACTTTTCAATGGATGGTGTAACTTTTGGGGATGATAAAGACGGAACGGATGCGTGGAGGCTTGGCACTTGTTTGAGGACTAAATTTTGGATTTAACCTTTGAAGATGCGTCGTTCAAACACTTGGCAACGTCCACTCTGAATCTTTATACTTAGCCAAATTTTGGGGCTCGTTCTAAGTCATTTGCGAGTTTGAAGACTTCATGAGCCTTCGCCATTTCTTTTCCTTCGAGTCTTTTGTTCCTTTGACACTTTCTTCACTTTCCCGACCTGTTATTCCATTTTAGAGCCCTA
Organism: Taxus wallichiana var. yunnanensis; assembly: GCA_018340775.1. Classification (NCBI taxonomy): domain Eukaryota; kingdom Viridiplantae; phylum Streptophyta; class Pinopsida; order Cupressales; family Taxaceae; genus Taxus; species Taxus wallichiana. The sequence goes on from CM031235.1 coordinate 140,775,055, forward strand.
CAGAGTTCCTCCTTACTTTTGTTGGATTTGAAGCATGGGCTTGTTCAACAAAACCATTTTTTTTGGATTTCTTTCCTACACAAGGTCGTGTTTGATCATTTTTTCCAAGGGTGAAAATTGAGATAACAATTGGCGACTCAAATGGGATGTCTACTGTTAGATGAAGAGACCAGTGGCCTTAAATCATCCATTGGGCATGGAGTCACCATTAATGGCATGTTACGGCCCTTCTTTTAAAATGGCCCCCCCTCGCCTACCTTTTTGACCTCTTGTGACCACAGAACTCCCGCCCATGTGAACTTCGCACTCTCAATTTTCATGAGAAATCTTGAAACAAGGCTTCTGAGAGTAGAAAATTGTTTTGACCTTGGGGCTTTCATCTGTCCCTAAATGGACTGCCTCGAAAGTAGCTTTAGTTGCTCTACATTTGTTTCTTTTGAAATTAGCGTATGTTACAGGAAACTAAGGATATTTCTGCCATGAATACTGAAGGGCCTGGCCTATGCACCTCCAGAGCAATACGAACAAAACTTAAGTACAAAGAAAAAAATCATACATGCCTCAAATGAGACATGCAAAGTGTGGAAGGCACTTCTTCTACTGAAAGTAAATCTACTCCTACTCCTAAACTATCCGAGAGAGAAAAGAAAAACAAAGCCTCGCTACATGCATGGAGAAGTAGCTTCCCTTTCTCAAAAGGGGCAGCCATGCAAATGATGCACCGAATATGGTTGCATATATGAGTGAAAAATCGACAATATGTCGTTCCTCCACCCAAATCATCAAGGTGTTAACATCAACCAAAAATACCTCCTCAAGTTTATTGGTATTGGATTCCTAGAGGTGTTGATGGTGACCCTTGGTGCTTTGAAACTCATCCTCATGCCCTAAAGTGGGCATGACTAGTTTTGGCTTCTCTCTTGGCTCCAATGAATCCAAGTACCTGATTGGGCACGGTCTGATCCTTTAGATGTGCCCATTGTTCTGAAATTTAACTCCAAAAATGGAGTCTTTTTGTGGACCTTCTTGGATGGATGGTGTGAGAGAGATGATGACATCCTCTTGCCTTTTCTCTTCCTCCTCTTGTGGAGAACATGGAAGATCAAGATCTTCCAACCTTGGTTCTAGAGGGCCATTATGAAATGTAGGTTGTTGCACTTGAATATTCTCCTTCATGGCAGTAGGTTCATGTGCTTGGAAGGTGGAAGATGGAGGAAAAAATGATGTTATCTCCTCAGGCTCCTCTTCATTAAAGCAATCTTCCAAGTCAGATGACAAGACAGTTTTCCTCCTTGTTGTCTTGTTGCATGTGCTCTACCTCCTTCATGGTGTCCTCTTGATCTGCAACTTGCTCACCATGGTTCCCTTCATCTTCAAACATGAAGTTTGAAAGATCAAACTCCTCCTCAACATTAGAGATTGAAGGAGATGAAGTGGGAGGAAGAACTGAAGGTTCCTCTATGGCTTGCTCCTCACTTGGAGCCTCTAAAATTGTATGGTCCTCCTCCATCATGGGTTCATCAATCAAATCAGGCCCTTGAAATGAAAGAAAAAAATCTTCAATGATGATTTCTTCATTGAATGGCCTCAACACTAATTTGATCTCTCCCAGTTGCTCCTCTTCAATGGGGCTTAGAGTTGATTGTTCCTCCTCTTTAACTGGTTGTGTAGCTTGGATTAGATCAGCATTCTCCTCAGATAGAGTGCCATTAGGTACAGTGTATTCGGAGCAAACAGACTATTGATCTTCTTCCTCTTGTTCTTGTTCTTCTTCTGCTGCAAACTCAGCCTCAGCCACCACTGGCTCTTCAACCTTGACCTCCTCTATTGGCTTAACCATCAAGGGGATATTTGTAAACCAAAATTTGGCAGCCCAACTCTTCATATTGTCTGTCATTTATTTTCTGTTGGGCTCTTCTTCTTCTTGTTCTCCTTGATTGGATTCTTGAGTCTCTTCCCAACATGGACTTGGGGAAAAAGAGGAGTGGCAGGTTGGGGTTCAACCAACTTTTTCAATTGTTTTTGGTGGAGAGGGAGGTGGAACTTCTTGTTTGTTTGGAGGGGATGACTGTATGGGAAGGGAAAGGGAAAAATAATTGAAATAAGATGGAAGACTAGGAGATGGAGAAAAGAAATTAACACTTGGGGCAACAAGTGTGGGGCTTCACTCATGACACTGCTGAAATGATAAAGCTTGAGAAAGAGAAAATTAAGGACATGGAGTGGTGATTGACTTACCCATTAACAAGGTTTTCTTGTACTTTGATCATAAGTCTGTAATGTCCTCAATCCATTGTACAAGTTGAGGTAGCATTTCAACCATGAAGTCAATCTTCTCATGAGGGTTGTAATGTCTTGGAAAAGGGCCTCCCCATGGACAAGGTGCCTTGCAACCAATCTTGAATGCCTTCATTTGGGTTGTACCACTAGATTACACCATGCTAGCCTCTATTTTTTGAATCTTCTCCAACAAACCAGCATTCTCCACATAACTGTCACCATTGTATGCGTCCCTTTGTTCTTGATAAGCTCCATGGCCAAACTGACTTTCACCCTGCTCATATGGGTAAGCATAATGGTCTTGGATCTGATTATAATGTTGATCTAGAGGATTTGGGAAATACATTGGAGGATGAATGCTTCTTTGTAGGTGTGAATTCCATGAAGGGAATGAAGTCATGATTTCACAAGTTCATGAAATGGAAGAAAAAGAGGAGACATGGAAAGAAAAGTGAATGAAGGTGGGTGGAAATGGATCGAAAAGGTCTGCAACTTCAGAGATGGGGTTGTTGACTAGATGGAGTCATCAGATGTGCTTTGAATATGACTCAAAAGGTTGAACCTTAACAGGAACACACCAACCTACTAAGATGAAGTGGTAAGGTTCTTCAAACCTGTCCCACCCAGGTATCCAAAACCGTTAATCCGTTCGCATGGTGGCTTATGATTTTTTGTTTATAATGAGACACCTTGGAAAGATGGAGATCTAACCTCAGTGTCCCACTGGGTGTGCCAAAACTATTAGTGCAGAATCACAACACCCCGAATGGCCTAAGTGTGAAGTGGGGCATTCGGTGTGATTGCACAACATGGGACCATCTCTCAAGCTATGGGACTTGCAAACCTGAGATGGCCCTCCGGAGAAATTCGGTTCTTTCTTCCTAATCTACTTGCCACAAGCTACTCCAAAGTGTATGAATAATATAATCGACCTAATCTAACCTTTCCAAGGGGACATGTAGAAAGAGAGAGAAAGGGTGAAAGAGCCTACACTAAGTGGTGATACACTAGAAAAGGAAGTGTGAGATACTTTGTTGAGGGAGAATGAAACAAGGAAACAGGAGGGTGAGGAGGTCGACGGAAGTAACATAGACCTAGATCCAGGTCCACCATAGAAACTCCATGAAGCACAACGTCTTGCACCTACAAATGTGAAATACATGCACAAGGAGAAAACACGAGATAGAGAGGCACAGAGAAACAATAGAACAATGTCAAGGTTGAAAGACGCCACGAAACAATATTTTATTACTTTATAAGGTGCATAGACTATTACATGCAAGTGCTCAGAGGCACAAATACACTCTTTAGGCGTAGGAGAAGGCCTATAGCTCAAATGGAGTTGGGAAATGACTTTGACATAATTTCCCTACACCCAAAAATGTTACAATAAATAAAAAGGATAATAGAGGGAGGAGGAAAAAATTGAATCCTGCATCAACCACCTTGAGATATGCATTGAATCCTACTTTGAAATATCAACCACTATTAATCAATTCCTCTCTCAAATCCACCCAAAATCTTTCATGTATGGTTCCCTAGCAAATCAAATCGAATCAGATCTAGTAGTTGGAGAAAATAGATTCTACATTAATGCCCTAGAAGACATTTTCCCATTTTCACCCACTAAATCCTATTAAAAATGATATTTTATGTTTCCATGGCGTAGAGGGTATCGAGACATTTCCAAAAAGTATTCTCCCACCCAAATCTGAGTTTTCCAATCAAAAGATATGGCCATTTGAATATTTGGGTCATGCAGCGCATAATATTTAAAGAGTCTGTCCATACAGGGTCCACGTGGAAGCCTCGCGCATCTTGGAGATTTTACCCTTTCCTTTTCTCTTGAAATCACATCGGACCGACACTTGGCTATTTTTATGGGTTCTTTGGGCTCCTTTGTATTTTATCTAAGTCTCTTCGATTGGTGGGGGTCAAGAGTCGACCCGGGACATGTGGCGGCTTGGCGCGCTTGTTTGGGAACCCGCCCAAGTTTTACTTTTGAAATAGTGCCACGCTAAAACTTGGCTCCTTCCGCAGCCTACCTCTATTTTGACTATTCAAACCTTGACTCTGTCCCTTTAGACTGAGACACGTGGCGAGATGGCGCTCATTTGGGAATCACCTTTTGGATTTACCTTTAGAGATGTGCCGAGATGATGCATGGCGGCTTCCACTAGCATCTTTCTACTTAGTCTTTTATGAGGCCCGCCTCATCCACCTTTTGAATTTAACTATTGACTCTACCCCTTTTTGGGCTGGGACATGTGGGGGTCTGGTGCTTTTTGGAAACCCTTCCTTGGGCTCCCGTCTTGAAATTACGCAAGTCGACACTTGGAAAAGTTCTGTTGAGTCAAATAATTTTCAACACCGGTGTAACTTTTGGCTCTGGACGCGTGGAGGCTTGGCACTTGTTTGAGGAATACCTTTTGGATTTAACCTTTGAAGATGCATTGTTCGGACACTTGGCGCGTCATTGAATCTCTATACTTAGCCAAATTTTGGGGCTCATTCTGAGGCATTTGCAGAGTTCGAAGACTTCGAGCCTTCGCCATTTCTTTTCCTTTGAGTCTCTTGTTCCTTTGACATTTTCTTCACTTTTTGACCCTATTATTCCATTTTAGAGCCTGCCTAAGTTTCTCCTTACTTGTCTATTGGCTTTGAAGCATGGGCTCGTTCAATGAAACCATTTTTTTGGATTTCTTTCCTACACGGGGTCGTGTTTGATCATTTTTCCGGGGTGGAAATTGAGATAACTTGATAATAGACATGACAATTTATTTAATTAACCATGGGCCTTCAAGTGCACTAGATGGTGGAATACTAGAAGAAGCTTGGACTTGAAAAGAGGTAGATCTTTCTTTTCTTAGAGTATTTGGTTCAGAAGCTTTTGTGCATGTTGATAAAGAAAATAGAAAGAAGTTGGATGCTAAATCTAAGAGATGTAATTTTATTGGTTATGGATCTAGTGATTTCAGATTTTGTTTTTGGGATTTAGAAGATTCTAAGATTGTTAGGAGTCGTGACATTGAATGGAATGAAAAGAGAATGTATGGGATCAAGTTTTGGTACCCAAATACGAACTAGTTAAGAAGTTTATGGATGAAAATGAACTCTCGGATTTAAAATTGACACCTACAAGTTTACCCAATAACCAGTTTTGTTTTACCTCTGACCAGAAATGGTCACCTTTACTGGTTTTGGTTACGAAAGAACCAGATCGAGGTCGGTTCACTTAGACCGGCGCATTGCTACTGAACAACAAGACCGACGCGTCGGTTAGCAGAACCTACGTGATGAGGAGGTGACCAGCGTCGGTCACTATTTGAGATTGATATGAATTTATAGATGAATGAGCAGTTGAGCCTCCGACACCCCGGATCTCATTGAGAAGGTCACAAAGGGTAAGTAGAAATACAAAAATATTTACACCTTCCTTATCTTATTTTATATTGATTGATAGTGGTGAACCAAAAAGATTTAAAGAAGTAATGCAGGTGGATACCCATAAGAAGTGGGAGCATGACATGGATGAGGAGATGGGTTCCTTCAAAAATAACTAGAATTGGGATTTGGTGAATTTTCTAGTAGGTAAGAGAACACTATGAGAATAAATGGGTTTACGGGATCAAGGAAAAAGAGGTTGGATAGAAAGATACAAGGCAAGGCTTGTGGTAAAAGGATTCACTCAGAAAGCAGGTATTGAATTTGGAGAGATATTTTCTCCTGTAGTTAAAATGACTTCCATACATATTGTTCTAAGTTTAGTTGTAGTAGAATATTTGCATTTAGAACAACTTGATGTTAAGATGGCTTTCCTTCATGGTGACTTGGAGGAAGAGATATATATGTAGCAACAACTTGGGTAGGAACTTAAGGCTAAGGAGAAACTTGCATGTAGATTGAAAAAGAGCTTGTATGGGCTCAAGAAAGCTCCAAGGCAATGGTATATGAGGTTTGTTAGTTTCATGCATGAGTATGGTTATATATGAGATGTAAATCGACCATTGTGTTTATTTCAAGAAGCTTGAAAATGGAAGCTATATTGTTTTGTTACTATATGTGGGTGATATGATTATTGTAGGATCTAGTATATAGGATATTGGTGAGCTTAAAGAAAAGTTAGCTCACACATTTTGCAATGAAGGATTTGAAAGTGTAAACAAAATCTTTGGCATGAAAATTCACAGAGACATGAAGAACAAGAAATTGTATTTATCTCGGGAACATGATATCAATTTAGTGTTGGAAAGGTTTAATATGCATAATTTGAAACTGTTAGTACACCTATGGTTGGACACTTCAAATTGATTAAATATCGAGTGGCCTACATCACAAGAGGAGGTCAAGTACATGACACGAGTTCCATATGATTCAATAGTTGGGATTCATATGTATGTTATGGTTTGTACTGCAGACCATATAATACATAGGAAGTGGGAGTTGTGAGTAGATTTATGGCCAATCCACGTAAAGAGCATTGGAAAGTAGTCCAATGGATTCTCAATTATTTGAGAGGTAAATCCAACATGCACTTATGCTATGGAGGCTCAAATACTTCTTTATGTGGTTATGTTGATTCAAATATGGCTGGATATTTGGATAACATGAGGAACATCCTTGGATGCATATTCACGGTAGGTGAGATGACAGTTAGCTGGATTTCAAAACTACATAAGTTTGTAGCCTTGTCTACTACAAAGGTGGAATGTGTTGCAGCTATAGAGGCTAACAAAGAGATGATATGGATGAGTAGGTTCATGGAAGAGTTGGGAAAGGAGAAAGAGGATTGTAGATTGTACAGTGATATTCAAAGTGTGATTCATCTGGAAAAGAACTCTGCATTTCATTCAAGAACAAAACACATTCAATTGAGATATCACTTCATATGACGGTGTTGGAGGATGGGCAGCTAAAACTAGAGAAAATTCATACAAATGAGAACCTTGCGGATATGCTAACAAAGTCGTTGGAAAAGGAGAAGTTGGAGCTACACTCCACTTTTGTTGGTCTTCGATTTTAAGACTTGAAGAGGAGAAATGAGCCAAGGAAAAGGATCCAAGGATGGAGTTGTATAGTACAATGCAATAATTTATCTCCAAGTGGGAGATTGTTGAGTTGTGGAGCTTAATTGCTTCACATTAGCATGCTTTACAAACTTGTTGGAATACACAGTAACCGGCATAGTCGGATGACCGATGTTGGTCACCTAGGGACCGGTATCGGTCAAGGAAAGGAGGAACCAACATCGGTTAGGGTAACCGGAATCGACTACCTATGCGTGATTGTTTTATTTAACTCATGAGAATTAGATCTAACCTTTGATATAAAATTCATCTAATGGTTGTAATAGCATAGCTAAGTTTCCCTAAGTTTGTATATGGTTATATAAGCTTGGAAATTAGGGTTAAAAATAGATTGGAAGAATTGTAAAAAGGAATTCTTGGAGAGAGCTTAGAGAAGCTTGTGAGAGGAAAAGTATTGTACATCGTGTAAGGTGTGGAAGATTGTAGATCTTCAATTATATATCCTCTTGAATAATATATTGGCCATTTCTTGGTGGACATAGCCCACATTAGGTGAACCACGTTATATATGGTGTTATCTTTCTCTTGTCTATTTTATCTTCTAGTTAAATTCTATGTTTATTGCTTGTATGCTTTAATTGATTATAGATTTGTACAACATTGGTATTTGGCTTAACCCCAACAAACCCCCTTCGCGCGTCATAATATTTCACACATATGTAAGTTCTCATCTCCATCTTCAATGCCTCTATATTATGATAGACATAGATACATCTCCATATAAATTTGTTGGGGCTAGTGAGGATTGTGCCCACCAGATCTAGAACATGTATTTCCTCATGTGTTTCCTCCACCCCCAGAACCACCAGATCTACTAGCGCTGAGCCACCCGATCCTCCTAATAGCCCTCTTGAAGAAGGTAATGGACCAGAGGATGCATTACCTTGTGCTGCAATATTTGTGCTAAAATTAACACCATGATCTACGAAGTTGTGCTACTTTTAGACATTATGCCAACGTTACTGCATGCCCACGTTCTATGTCGATGATGTGCTAAAAAGGTACCTCCAATCTGGACCTCAAATAACAATGAGATGATGATTGTGCTGTCATAGATGAATGATCTAATGATTAAATCCTAAACTTGACTAAAAATTAACTCTGTCTATTGTAACTCTACTACCCACACTAGCTTGCTTACTGTTAACTACTTTAGAAGCTGTAAAACCAAGCGCATGGGTGGGTCGCGGTAGGTTCAAATTTGTGCATGTGGTCCACACTCTTTCTCTGATGCACCTTCATCTCGAAGACAAAGAGGGTTCCTACCATGCTTTCCCAAATGGGGGTTCTAGATGCTCTGGCTCCACATCTTCTACGTGAGTTCCAAATCCTTCACAAGCCATCTCTCTCTGCAACACCATTCTTTTCGATCTCTGCTTACAGATCCTTCATGAGCTTCATTAAAATTCAAGCCACCTTTCTTCTCATTATCTTTCTACCGCTAGGTCTAGCATCTTTACCAAACCTGCTCCGCCCTTTGCGTGCGTGGTGGGGTTTAGCTAGCCATAGGATTCTCTTCCAAATCTAGGGTCATGATCAAGATTTTAATCGCAAAGGAATACCACACAAATATGATCCTCTAGGCTCACACAAGAACTAGAACTCAACAACCTCTGGATAAGATTATGTAGAAACTATGTGTTCCAGTATATACCTATTTAGAACACCATGAAACCAATGATCCACGATGCACTTCCAAATTAGATATGCATCATATAAGGCCTAAAATTATTTCCTACATCCAAATGAGCATACATAACTGCAATTTCTCTTTGATGCGTAAGAAACTAACCACTCATACAATTATATAGGAAATATGGTGAAGAAAGTCTCAAAGAGCTCATCATACAATTTCTATTCAACTCACACGCTTGCATTAAATTCAGGTCTAGTGCTAAATCTATAAGCATACTCCTCTTTTAGATTGTCTAACCACTCTTCAATACTAGCCAAGTTCAACTGGTACGTCTTCATCATGCAACATTCTACCAGACAATTGAAAAAGAGGTCCCGGTAATAAAACTAAAATGTAACCTAGATTTTACCACCAACATCCCAAGGTGTTGGCCCATCACTCAACTTGAACTCAACACTCACTCGAAGCTCGCAAGAGTGTCGAGTCCCTCTTTAGAGAATATTTTCAAGATGTTAGCATGATTGAATGTATATCTCAGATCCATAACAGATAATCAAATATTCCACAGTGCATAAACTAGATCTAGTTCTTAACCATGTAAAGAATACTCTAAACAATTACTATAATAAGATTTACCATACAAGATCCATGCTTAGTTACATCCAACACCAATATCCAGCCAATAAGTCCCATTATATTAAATACTAGAAAAACACGAAGCTTCATACATCATACAGTCTCCATGGTCATGCGCGCTCATAAACTCGTAGCATAACAATACAATAACATCGAATCCCTAATCGTGCAAATCAATACATATTTATAGGGGTGGGGACTTTCCCTTCACCGCCCATGCACCTTTCAAAAATAGGCTACATGCTAATAATAGCCATGTGCCCTTACATGAGAATACAAAAGCATGCAAGCTCGCTAATAATAGATTACCTAATAATACAACTATAGTATAATCCTATTATTAGCTCCAAAACTCTGCATGGCACTCGATCTTCTACTAGTCCCAAAATAGCCTTTGTGTATTCTCCAAGTCTTCGACAAAACGTGCTCTTCACTCCACGTCCAAAATTAGCCCCAATTTGTAAAATGGCTAAGTCCTGATTTCAAACTATGCAGGCGCACCCTATTTGTTATACTTCTGCGTGCTCCTACGCACTTTGTGTCCACGTCCCCAATCCTTCCACATTTTTATACTTAAGTTGTATCTCATTAGCTAAACATGCAAGAACATTTTCTTATTAAGCTCATTGAAGTCCATATTTTTGGGCATATGGGACAATTTCTATCAATGTTTTCAAAGTTTCCCAACCACCTCAGTGCGTTGGAGGATGAGCTGAGAGTGTCGAGTTCATTATAGCCAACTTGATGATGAGTCCATTGATTGACCCATTATATCACAAATTATAATGTTTTTTTTCTTGCAAATACATTGATCAATGCATGGGATGGTTGGAATTGATTAGGTCCAAGTAGGAAATAATGCATTTTATCCTTGTTGAATATTGTGGACTAATGATTATGGTTTTTTTCAACTAATTGCCTTGAGGAGATGTGTGGTGATGTGTGCAGGGTAATGAATTCATGATAACCATCAGTCCTTTTTGTCACAGTCCAGGTTGAGATGATCACTGCCACTATGAGGATCAGTTAAAGAAGTTAATAAAGGCTAAAAATGGGAGCCTAGTTCCCAACACCTTTTTATGAGTTGTAACAAACTTCTGAAATTGCCCTCATATCCATTCACCTAGATTCTTAGGCGTGTGTTGGAGGAGTGTGTTATAAAATTGTGGTCTTGAAAGATTTAGAAAAAAAGATGTGTGTAATAGGAAATAGAGATAGACTTATGTGAGAAAATTTTGTCGAAATTTGTTATTTGTAAGAAATTGTTGGTGATCAATAAAGACATGTTGTTTTGAGAAATTTGTGTTAACAAACCAAGCCGAGGAAGAGCAAGGGCCCACTTGACCAAGGACTTGGCTTGTTGTGTTGGTATTTATGTTCTTGTTTTATCAAAGTGCTGAATATTGAATATGCTTTGTAACAATTCATTATCGGTATTAGAGTACCTAGATAAGCATTTCTTTCATTATACTTTGCTTACACTGTATTTTCAATTCTTGTAACTTTCCTTTCTAAGTATTTCCTTTCCTGCACATTTTGTTTAGAATAGTTTCATTTTACAAAGTGTATTCCTTTTTTGTATGATGATTTTAGTAGATTAAAAATTGTTTGATTATGGTTTCAGTAGATTAGAAGTTATTTATTTCCAAATAAAGTAAAAGTTGTTTATTTCCAAATAGAGTAAAAGTTGTTATTTTCAATAGATAGATAAATAAGCAAGTGACTCAAGAGAAAAAATCATCCCTCTCAAAAAAAACAAAACCACACTTACCAGTTATATACTCCTTTCCTTCTGTATACTTACTTGGGCACATCCTTGGTTAGAAATGACATCAACTGTAAATTGGTTGGTTAAATGATTTGAACCCACAATGACCCATCACTTGATGGTCAAGCCACATCACCAATTCACCAGAGATCAATGCACAAAGCCTGAGTCTTAAGGCCAAATCATATTCCATGTAACCAACTCGCTAGTCGAAGGGGCCGAGCTCGTGGGAAGGAAAACCAACTAAGTGTCAGCTCACATCAAACTACCTGCAAACTACCTGGAAAGCCAGATACCAAGCTTGATAATCAAGCTAACCACCAGACCATATAACTAATTCATGAAGGGGCCAAGTTCATGAGTCAACACATCTAACTTGACAGAGATAGGAAATATGTTGCAACCACATTGTGGATGAGCTGCATTCTAAGGCATTTTCAACAAAACATTGTGCTAATGTGGTCATAGCCATATATATGGGTTGATCCCCGAGGATATATCAAGCCTTTCCCGCCTGAGCCCCACACAATGTGGGATATTTCCTGAGTGCACAACCCACATGTTAAGGAAAGAGGACTCGACCCTATCCCATCTAAGAAAAAAGATAAGTGCCTAACTGGTAAATCCATGCACTCACAAACAACTTAAAGGGCTCAAATTTTATTTAAAGGGAACTATAATTTTATTACAGGGACCTATTGGAGAGCCCTTGTGAAATATAATTTTTCCTATTATGTCAATTTTACGTAGGATTATTTCTATATAGACATAACATATATATTATAGTCCATTTTGGGAGAATTTTAGCCTTGTATAAGAGAGAGAATATGCATTTTAAGAGAGAGAGAGAGAAAATATAGGTGGAGACTATGTTATGTGGGAAGATGACATTGTAAAGTTAAGAGCTGGTTATGGATACTTTCTAAAGGTGGTCAAAGATACATGTACGTCTTATTTTCCCATTTTGAAAAATTGATGTAAGAATTTGTGTTTATTTTGCATCATTAATAGGATTGGTTTGTCGTATTCACGAACATGAATATGTAGTTCCTCGTAGATGAAATTTGTTGTCATGTGTTGAGTTGTGTCTCTCGATTTCCTTCATTATTTGTTTATTTTTAATCGAATATGATCTCGATTTAATAATTCATAAGCCAATTTACATAATTTATTAGTTTTTAAAGGAAAATTGAGAAATGAAGTGAATGAATGCATAATTAGTGGGATAAGGTTTATTTGCATTTTACTAATTTCAATTTTAGAGTTTTTACATGCCAATTTTAATGTAGTTAGTGAATTTGAGAGAAATTAATTAAGTATTGATGAAAAGGAAAATTGATTTAATTGAATTTTATCGTTTTCAGATCAAGTTTGGTATCGGAGCGTAATTTACAAAGCATTTGTAACTATTTTTTGCTTTAGGTTTTTACATTGGTTCGGTTTGTAGTTAGATATACAAGTAAACATGATAACCATGGGCAAAGCTCTAGAAAAGGAGATACTTGAGGATCCGAAGCCATTAACTTCCAAATTCAAGAAGAGAACTCGAGATGAGAAGAAGATGGCATTCCTTGGAGGATAAAAATCAGATCTCCAAAAGAGATTGAAAAACCAAGGATAAATATTCCGGGTGTGTAGAAGCATTACTGATTTGAATTGCAAGCCAAGAATAAGATCTTAGAAAACTATCAAACTTGTGGTGAAGTGGTGGAAATAGAAAAATCCATCAAGGGACATCCTCTACCATAGATGTACAAACCATCGAGGTATGCATTGTAAGAGATTCGCCATATATTCTTTCCTCCCATCAAGAATCAGACATTGATTTTGGTAAAATTGAGAATCATACTAAGGGTATTGGATTCAAATTACTAAATAGGATGGGTTTTGATGGAAAGGGCCTTGGGATAAATGGCGAAGGTATTAGAATTTTTAGAATGAGGTAGATACGAATGATCTCCATATAGGATGAGATTTTTGTTCCCATCCTGAACCCTTCATAATCTATTTTTAGAAGTTTTTTTCATATTCTCCCTGTATAGCTATAAAACAACTTGTTTTGAATAAAGAGATCGATCTTTGGGCATACATCTCTCTTATGGATTTTATCAACTAGTATACATTTGGAGTTGCAATAAAATTAGTTTATGTTTACATCTCTTTCATTATGAATTGATTGTTACTAAAGGCTCTTAAGTGAGAAGATTGAATTGTATTATTCCAAAACACAACAACGAATATATACAAATGAAAAAGAGGAAGGAAACCAGTTACCAAACCGAATACAATCAACACGTGGAGAGAAAACTATGTGTAAACAAAAATGGTAACCAAACAATGTAATAACATGTTTGATTAAGCTAACATTCCCCCCATATTTCATTGTTTTTACAAATGTACCCCCTACATAGCTCAAATTTCACCTTGCCAAGAGACTTGGTGAGTATATCTTGCTAGCTAAGAATCTGGGAGCTGGATGTGGTGGTTTAAGAATTTTTATCGAATGTAATGACATTTAACCTCAATATGTTTGGTTACTTCATAGAAAATTGGATTTTTAAGCTTCAACACACCTTGATTGTCGTAATGAATGATGGGTATTTTTCTTCAGGAATGCCCATATTAGCCGAAATGTGACGTAACCAAATCACTTCGAGCAAACTTCCTCGTGTAGCATAATACTCTACATCAGTGGATGAGAGAACAACAACAATTTGCTTCTTTCTAATCCACGAGATGGGTCTAGATCCGAGATGAAACACATATCATGTAGTTGATTTCTTGTCATCAACAAATCCAACATAGTCCGAGTTGTTATATCCTTATAAGAAGAACTAAAAGTTCTTATGATATTCCAGACCATAATCATTTATACCTTGGACATATCTCAAAACATGTTTTGTTGCTACCCAATGCCATTTCTTTGGATCTTGTATGAATATGGAAAGATAGTTGACAACAAATCATAAGTTTGGAATCTAGGATAAGTCAAGTAAATGAGACTCCCAATAAGCTGCTTGTAGTGAGTACCATCTACTTGAGGTGAATCTTGGAATCTATAAAGTTACAAATCTTTCTCTATTGGAGTGGACATAGGTTTACAATCGGACATCCCATACTTTTCCAGGAGTGTCTTTGTGTATTTCATCTGGGAGATAAAAATATGATGCTTCTTCTACCATATATCCAAGTCAAACATGATTTGACGCATTTCTAGATCATGAAATCCACCTTGATCTTGTGATTCTAGAGCTAAGATATAGACAAGATATTTGTATTCAAGCCCGAAACATAGAGCACATTTATGAGTGTCATTAAACTAATATGTAATATCTTAACCTAGTCTCGATGATATGCAAAGCAGTAAATAACAACTAAATAAATAATGGAAATGACCCAAGCAACTAAGTAAAGAGAAATGTGAAACCCTAATGTGCAAGATAGGGTTAAGAATTCCTTATTTGATTTGATGAAAGGATATGACTATATCACAAGTGTGAACTAGGTAAATAGGAGGAGGAAACAACCACATAGAAGCTTGAGAAAGTACAAATCTGAGCTCTCTAAGCTGGATGGGGCACTTGGAAGGGGACACGGCACTGTGGGTGCTCTAGTCTATGAAAATAGCCTAAAACAATCCTCTGAGGTGTCGCTAAGTGACTTTCACCTTCGCTTCGTCGCGTGAATGTCATTGCACTGCGTTGGATGTCGCTATAAATCGAGATGAAAGAAAACACCTGCAAAACCCCAAACAAAGCATCAAAACCCTAAAAAAGAAATATACATTTGAAGGGGTCAGACTTTCCTCAGTAGCCACAATGGTGGACTTACTAACTGAGTGTTGCACTACATCTTAGACCCAATGTAGTTCTAGGTGTGTGTGTGTGCAAATCATGCCCTAGGTTGCTCTTGTGTCAGTTGCACTTTGTGAAGTAGTGAGAAAATAACTAGATGTAGAATGTAGTAAATGTGTACATGGAAACAATAGACTCCCCTCCTATGAAGTGTGATGTAGATGAACCAACCTTGTGTGCTTTGTGATGGAGCTAGATGGATGCAAATGTAGCTTTATATGTGCCTTTGATGGATGCAACTCTAGATGGTGATAGTAGATGCTTAGTGTTTGGTCCCTCATTATGGTCACATAACTTTATATTTATATGGTTCTCTTGTTCTAATTTCATAATTAACCCCGAAAAGGTCGACCACCAAAAAGATAGAAAGCTCAAATGGATAGAAAGTTCCCAAAAGGTGAGAGTAAAGTGCAAAGAGGATCAGGGCGCCCCAGGGGACCTGGGTGCCTGGGGCACCCAGTCCTGGCTAGGTGCCCCAATCAGAAATAGGAAGAATGCAAAATGATAATACAGACTAGGAAAGTGTGGGTGAAAGACCAAAAGTAACAACAAAAAGCAAATTAAAAGGCCAAATACATGGGTTAATTATTACTCTTTTCACTCAAGAACCATATGAATAGTAGTATGAGACCGAGACTAAATAATGACTCAAAGTGTGTGATTTAGTGACTGAAAAGGGTACAATTTCTCATCTCGAGAGGAATGGTGACATTGTTTGTTCCTTCTGCAACATACTTCTTATTGTCTATAATTCAAACCCAATCTCCATCGATCAATTAGTTAATAAATCAAACAACTTTCGATCATTCGTCATGTGCTTTCTAGTGCCAGAGTCAATCAACTAAACATTTTGTGATGGTTGCGATGTTTGGGAGACTAGAACAACATCTTTTGTGTGCCACAATTTGTTGATTCATTACTTCCTCATCTGATTCATCATCTTTTTGGGCCACAACATATCCTTTTTGTTTCTTATGGCAAGGACGTCACTTAGATTTTTGTGAATCATGTGGTGAATATTCTCTCTCCCAATTGTGTTGTGTGAGGCCATTATACCAACAATTCACAGTGTCATGTGTATTCATGGTGTAAATGTGACACCATCAATTCACTTTCTAAGACTTCTGTGGTTACTTCGGGGATGCTTTTGTGACTACTTCTTATCGCCTCGCAAGGCTTGTGACTCTTTTGTTGCCTCAAGATCAGTGCCTTGTCTTCAAACTCCTCATGCACTATCTGGATGGCTTCTTCCTACTATGTAGAAAGTTCACCAATTTAGAAAAGGTCACATCTTTTTTGTGATGCTCAATGTGGTGACAAATGTCCTAAACTAGGAAGGAAGAGCTCTTAGTGTGAGAGGGACTAACAACTTGTCTTCTACCTTTTATCCTAGCGCTACAAGCTCTACCCATAATTCGCTACACAACGCAAGAATTCCTCTATTTTCTCGTCATCTTTCATACTCAGTGTATGAAGCTTGGATTGAAGATAGATGATCTTTATCAAGTTCTTTACTTCGTAGATGGTGGAAAAACCATCCCAGTGCTGCCTTTGATATCGCCGCATACCATATGTGTGGTTGCACCTCATCGAAAATTTTGAGAGTGATCAACATCAAGGATTTTGCATCAGCCTTGTCATACTTCATTTTCTCATCTATGTTGGTGGGACGAGTGACTTTCTTAGTGACGAGTTCCTAAAGATCCTCAAACTAGAGAATGGTGTTCATCTTTGTCTTCTAGGCGACATAATTTGGCCCTTTAAGGAAATGATCATTGGAAAACAACAACTTGGTAGCACACATGATGTTAGAAACAAAATTTTATTATTATATTCAAAAGTACAAAGCCTTATTGATGAAGAAGAGAATGAAAGTGAGCTCGGTATTTCGTGCAATGAGATACACACGCTTGTGGGGGGTTCTACCTCACATTCGTCATCTTCCTCGTAGCCTTCCTCGAGCTTGGCACGTAGCTTCTCTTCTTGGCACTGCACGTCAAACATGAAACCCTTGATGCTCTATCTCCTCAAATTACAAGTTACCGATGTTATGGAGACATTCGAGCAATGCAAAATAGAAGTTGGTGCTCTCAGGGGCTTGGTCTCGACCTCTTAGTAGCGGTACATCTCCCAGATTGTTCACAGTACTGTTAGAATCTTCTAGAACATTTGACATGTGCTCAAAGCACTGTTCCTTCTTCGTACGGAAGGTTGGAAAACTAGTATATGGTGCTTCATTTCTTCTTCGCATTCACGCCAAAAACAGGTCTGACAAATCACATACAAAAAGAAAGAATAGATTAGATGCTCAAAATTATTTCTACAAGCAAACAAACTACTTAGAAATTTGTATCGTGCCTTCCACCACCATATGAATGTTGCCACAGTTTTCTTTTCAAACAATGTCATGTGTCGCTCTGATTGCCACTTCAAGACAGGTGTGGCCAATGCCAAAATAAAGGAAAAAGTTCACCAAACGCCAAAGCAGTCGCTCTGAAATCAAATCCTCCACATTTTGATGAGAAATTCCATACTCAACAATGGAAAGATAGCAAAATGAGATCAAACAAGCCGCTCCAGGATAGATCGCTTCAACCACTCCAAGACATATATTGGCTCTGATACCAACGGAGGCTCTTAAGAGAGTAGATTGAATTCTATTAAATTCCAAAACACAACAACAAATATATACAAGTGACAAAGAGGAAGAAAATCAATTTCCAAACCGAATACAATCAACACGTGGAGAGAAACCAATGTATAAACAAAAAAATGGTAACTGAACAATGTAATAACATGTTTGATTAAAATATCAGTTATAACATATTAAGTACCATCATTAGTGTGTTGTCCATCGAATTGTATTTCATTCGGATTATATAATAAATGTTATGAATTGTTTTTATCACCATGTTTGGTGCAAATGGTTATTGCTCATTTTCCCACAACAGAAATTTTTCATTGTTCCTCATCTTAATTTCAAGCTAAATCTTATCAATGAAAGAAAATAAATTTTCATTACCACTCATATGGTTATTACAACTGTTGTCTATGTATCAAACTTCAATGCTACTCTTCTCAATAATATTACACATAATAAACAGATTGAATTTTGTTCATAATCAATTGCCTTTTCATTGGCTACATTTGCACTTTGCCACACTAATCACATTGCATTTTCTACATTCACTTGCAAACTGACCATACTTATGACAATAATAACACTAGACATTACTTTTGTCATACCTTAGGTTTGATTTACTTCTCATTTGCTTGTCCTGGAAGTCTAATTATGAACTGTCTTCTCCCTCTTGGTTGTTTGAGTTTCCTCTTAGTAGCTTCTCCCTTTTCCTCTACCTCTAAGATTTATTCCTCCCCCTGCCTATTACATTGGTTTGATTTCTAAATAATTGTTCTAAGGAAAAAGTGGCTGATATGTTCAGCATGTGCTCATGGGTTTGAAGTGGATCCAGCAACTAAACAATTGTCATTTGAGAGAAGTCTTTGGACTCTTAGTAATTGGGTCATATCTAATGGACAGACTCCTAAGGATTTTCTCATAAATCCTTTTGTTTTCAATAGTCTCACCATTAATTTTTAGCTGATTTACTAAACCATAAATTCTTATATGAAAATCAGTAATAGACTCTTCATTTGAAGAGTTTCAAACTCTCTCCTAAGCGGCTGCAGTTTGACTAATTTTACCTAATCAGTTCCTTTATAAGAATTTTGAAGAATTTCCCAAGCTTCCTGTAGCAGCCACTTATAACCAATTCCCACAAATCATTAACAATCAAACTGCTCTTCATTTTCTTTGACCATATATCATATTTTCTTCCATCTATTGTTAGAAGCTGCTGCCAAGCTTTACTGTCACTTCCAGCTATTCTAAAATGTAGAAAATGTTCTAAAAGCAAAGAAATCAAAGGGCTAAGCTCTGATACGAGTTTGTTGGAAAAAACTAATAAGAAAAGCCCAGATTTGCTAAACAGTGGATCTCTAGTATACAAAATATAAACATAACACACTGTCTCGCTAAGCTGCCATAATGCGCAGGGAGAAGAACATAGTTGTATTGATAATAAACATTTAATAGATTACAAAAATTCTGGAAATTTCTTCTACAAGTTGCCGCTGTATACATTCATTTACCTCTACGGTATTCTGCTTCTTCTTCATGCTTCTCTGTTTTACTGAATCTCCTCTTTTGAGCTGTTGAGGCACCGTATACTTTCATTCTCTATGTTCTATATTCCCCTTGTGCACACTCTCTCTTTCTGGAACTATTGTCCTTTCTTAGTTGTTTTACCTGGAAAGAGATACAAAGAATAAGCACAAGAGTTTGTAGCTGGGGAAAATTCTGGCTGGAACGTTTGCTATTTGTTTTGATGATGGGAAAACTTCATATAAATACAGTTAAACTCTACTGTTGACAAGAATGGCAGTGTTTTCCCGGTATAGTAAATTGTATGCCCTTTTTGTCTTTTCAGTTCACTATTTGCTCGTGTTTTAAATTTATTATTTATTATTGCGACTTGGAAAAACGTGGGGTGGCCAATTTTTTATTTTTTTGGGGTAAGGTTACGTAAACCTTCAATGAATTCGGTTTTTTTTTAACTGTTAAATGGATCATAATAACAATTTTGGAGGTTAGCGTGGACAGTCCGCTTGCCTGGTCGTTTGTTTCCAGTATAGTAAAATCATTGCATTTCCTTTATAACTCCAAAGATCTGTGATTAACGTTCGTTGGGAAAGTCCCTGAAAAACAAAAAAGAGAGTATGTTAAACCTATCTGTGTAATCAATGCGCTGTACAAAATTGTAAAAAAAGAAACTTTTCTGTATAAGTGATGTGAACAATTATGATGTCATTCATTAGTGAAAATGAGTTGTTGCAAACAATAAATTGCACAATATTATCTTTAATAATACTGCAATTCAAAAGGAGAGGAACATTTAACCTTGTGTCAGAGAACACTATTAAGTTGTGAAGGCGCAAAACTTATTGAAAGAGAGTATTATTTCCGGTTCTTATTTGTTAGGAAGGACTTCCTTATATTCATTTTCACATAATTAACATATCAAACGTACATTTTATGAAAACAATTTCATTGAATGTTTTTTATACAAAGCATCGAATACACAGATAGATTTGACATATTACATAGCAACAAAAACATTATATTTAACGGTAAACACCACATAAACATCTAACAATAGTGCATGTAAGCCACACATTTTTTGATAATCTGTTTTTCTTCTGTTCCCTGCATCAAACATGAAAGTACAAAATGCCAAGTGTGAATATACGTGGATCAAGATCACTGAAACAATTTTATCTCAAATTTGGAGTAGAAGGCATATTTACGAATACACAAGATCTTAAGAGATACATGTTTAAATATTGAATAGGATATGTTTCTTATAACAGGAGTGACATGAATGATTCGTCCTCTTGCAAATTCTAAGCCCTTTTGTGCCTTTTTTTTAGTTCTTTTCTCACGGGAAAACGTGAAATAAAGAAAAGTTGTTTTTTATTATAAATTCAAAATATTACAATATATCAAATGGGTTGTAGTCCAATGGTATTCCATATGATGATGTAAAAGGTGTTGTGCAATTATCTATCAAAATAAAAATTTCAAAAGATATCATGTAATAAGGGATGAAGTCAAGATCATATCTCACTTAAATTTGACGGAATACAAACCTTTTAGTCCTTGATAGCTAAACCTAAGAATTTTGTGCACCTAATCCGTACAAGCTTCAAATTCAATTAAAAATCTAAATTATATACGTAAAGTGTGCTTTTTATTCTATAATCATTACAAAATATATATGACAAAAATATTAATATTATGAAAGTTAGATTGAGACAACACTTCAAATAGTAATGATCAATTTTGAAACAGAAAGCAATCAACATTTAATGTTCAGGTGGAAATGATTGCTACCATATTTCAACTAGAAAATAACAGAAATCCAAGTCCTTGCCAACATAACAACAAAATAATAACAATGTTTTTATTTTTTCACCCAAATAAAAGGATCCATCAAACTCGTGGAGGAAAAATACAAAACCCCCAAATCCCAAACCAGCCTCTTTTGTAGAATGAAATCATTCAAACAAAAATTCCATCCTTAAAACAATCAAGAAGATAAATGAAAAAGACACCAAAACAAACGCCGAATAATAGAACAAATTTGGCTACAAACTAAATACAAACTCTAGCACATATGCATATGTATGGGTAATCAAAACCCTTCATCTTATCTTTCCAAGTACGGGAAAATATTAAACTCAAATCCCTCTTCCCCAGAGCCATCAAAGAATTTACCAAACTCCAAAAGCAGGTTATACACATAAAATCCCATTACCATTTTTATGGTTTATTTACAATCAAATCATTCATAAAGAAATCCTCCCTTGTAAAAATGCAAGAGAACAGAAAAAAGCATAAAGGGTGTATAATTTGCAAGACAACAAGTCACTACCATTCTTGTCAATCAAAAATCTTATCCATAAGTAGCAAACATATTTTTTGCGATAAAAACAAAACAATGAACACTTTATGAGGAGTTGTTACCACATACAAACTCTAGCGCTTATGCATATGCATGACCAATCAAAACCCTTTGCCATAGATTTTCAAGAAGTCAAAAAAGTTAAACTCAAATCACTCTTTGGCCAAAGCTTCTAATGAATTTACAAAACTTTACAACTCGGTTGTGCACACAAAGCCCCATAACCATTATAACGGTCCATTTATTAATAAAATGTTTACTACTATTTTGTATTCAACTGTTGAAAAGGACCCTAATTCTTTCCATAACAATTATTCCAATTTTTTTCCCATTGTTTATAGCGCTTCTAAGATTTTAGTTACAAAAATTCTATGTCAAGCTTACTTAAATCTTGCATAAACAATGACTCGTCTTTTTATTTTTTGGTAGGTTTTGTTAAATCATGCACCACAATAGGGGCAATGACTAAATTGGCAACAAACAAACATATAACCCTAAACGTAAAACCGTAATCAACATCTCATGTAGACTAAAACTATCTAAACATATGCTGCGCCTCGAAACAAACAAGAAGAGAGTTGTAAAGACACACAGGTGTATGCGATTTGCAACACAAAACAACATTGCCATTCTTGTGAAGAGAAGCTTAGCTAGAGTCGAGGTAGTTTTTCCAACAACAAAACATACACTCAATGCTCTAGCAATACTTTCACGGCCACGATAGCCTCTCCTTTTCACTCCAAAGCAAGTTTTGTTTACAATTACAACTTTGACACTAAAAATTAAAACCCTTCACCATATATTTCCGAACAAGACAAAAAAATAAACTCCTATAACTCTTGTTTAGAGACATTAATGAATTTACTAATTAAGTATGACGAGTAAATATACCACACTAAGCCAAAACCAGTGATATTAAATACTTTTAATTGATAATATCACCTTTAATTAAAGGTCTTTAAAATTGTACACCAACTTGTTAATTAAGAAATTTAAATTATAGTTCACCACAACTAAAAACAAAATCTCTCATTTCTACTAATAAAATATATAATTAAGAAATTAACTCTCCACTTTTTTTAATAAAACATATATAAAAACCATCGAAATAAAATGTCTATATTACCTGGTTTCAGCAAGATATACAAAATACTAAATCGTCATTTAGAATGGAAAAGGAAATGATGAGAAGCGAAAAAGCTCTTAACAATGCATACAGAATAATTATTAAAAAAGAATTCCATCGCCGGAAACTGAACGAGAAGAGAGAGAGCACCTGCTGTGGCCTGCATCCATTAATGGATGCAAAATTAACAGGCGGTGCTCTCTCTCTTCTGGCTCAGAGTGTAGCGAGCCCAAAATCCAATGCAATGCGAGGGATGGAAGCCTCAGATTTATAGTCATCAACTTCACTGTAACTGCGTATATTTCGCTGAAAAAGACATCATCTTTTGCATTTAGAAAATGAGCAAGTTTAGTAGTTGTGCTTCATTAATCAAAGATGAGGGCGGTGGGATGTGAGTCATGGCTAATCATGGAAATATTCACTGACTTTGACCATTATTTAAATTTTTATTTTTTATTTTAAAAAATAGTGACTGCCGACTAAATAGTGAAAGTGGTTTTGGTTGGCAATCGGTTTCCTCTACGTTGTTGTCAATTGAATAACTATATTTCCTTCCGACTTTGCATTCGCAATATGACTTTCTTCCCTGCTTTTACACCATTTATGAGACTTTTTCTGTTATTCAACAAGTTGAAATTATTACACCAGTTGTTTTTGCCAATATTTTTCCCTCAAAATGTTGTCACGATTTAGCTTTATAGTGCAAGCTAAGGGGGTATTAATCCCACCCTGGAGAATTTCCGACCTCGTGTTTTTTCTATTATCTTTTCTATTTTTATGTCCATCTATATTAAATTTAAATAAAGAACCACAACAAAGTTAAACTTATACATTAAGGGTTCCTAAACCCCTACATATATAACAAAAACACGAGATAGCAAAATTACATTCAATATAACTTTGTTCAATGAATCTATCAAGGAAGGAGCCCTTAAGTGGAAAATATCTCAATACATTATTTTTGCCCAACTTCTTTTTCACATTTGCCAAACCCCTACATAAGGTCCAACAACTATCTATAAATCAAGTTTGTGCATTTTTGAATTCTCAAAAGGGGCTTGGTCCTTATCAAACTTGAATTTTCATAATCATGTGGTTTCTTTATTCCTCCTCCTAAAGCATCGTTTACAACTAACTCGCAGGATAATGAATCTCACACATTTCCCTCTTTTTCAATAGCCTCTACACTAGTATTTTTTGTTTTGGTTCCTTCAGATAGTCGTTCTCTACTTGATAAGTTTGCAAATATGTTCTATTCTCATTTTCTTCATCCTATGACATAGGAGGCTTATATGTTGCCAACTTTTAGATTTAAAGGGTTGGTCCTTGTTCTTTCTAGGTTTTCTTCTTGCATGTGGAAAATTTTCTTGAAGGTATCATATTTGATGACAGTGTTGGCATTTGAAGGCAATATTTTCATAGTCCAAGCTTTGGATCCAAATGAAATTATCATGTTTCAACAAAATTCTATCTCGAATACCTTTACTAAGGTCGATCTCTACACAAAGATGTGCATACGTAAAAGAGGCCATGTTAAGTCCTTTAAAGATCATACTTTATGAAATTACCCAAAGTGTGTACAATATCTTTAAACACTAAAAGGTGTCGAAAAGGAAGAGACAAGTTTGGGAGCCAAACCCAAACCAACATTTCAGACACCACCATATTAGTGGGATCAAAATATGGAACCCGTGGGGTATGAAGAGCCTAGCACTACCCCAAAACCAAGGTTTGTCCTCAAAACAATTGTGGCACTACTACATTTTGTGCAAATAACAACATTATTTGGGTCGATTTTGCATTACAAATTGAGTTTTTTTGGGGTTTTAGGTCATGTTTCTTTGAGGAAATTGTGTCATGGAAGTGACACAAATTGTGACGTAAACTTGATGCGACTAGACATTTTTAATTGTCACATTTGTGTCATGTTTATGTGATGCTCATCTATTTCGATAAATTAATAGCAAGTGGATCAAAAATTGTTTGATAAATTAAAAAATAAATGTAATATAATTATTTGAAATATCAAATAATTATATTGTGTGTGTGTGTGTGTGTGTGTGTGTGTGTGTGTGTGTGTGTGTGTGTGTGTGTGTGTGTGTGTGTGTGTGTGTGTGTTTTAAAATGTAAAACGAAATTAACATATTTTAAATTAGAAATACATATATTGAAACGATATTGAATACCATTTCTACAAAAAAAAAAAATAAGATTTGAATGGACAAGATACAAAATAATAAAATTCAAATGAAAATAAATTATTTAAAAAATCTAAATTACAATGCTAAAATAATTTATCACGCATCAAAAAAAACTACATGGATTTTCCAAATGAACATAAGATTACTAAAATTCTAAATTATGAAACATCTTCTTCAATATCCTATGTATGTGGATCGTTACAATATGCTCAGGTTTAGTGTGATGCGAAAGTGGAGTAGTGTCCATTTCCATTTCAATATCTGAAACTTCATTTTCTGACTGATACATTTGCATCTCTCCTTCACTTTCATATTTGTGGAGTAGATGAATGGGATAATATCCCTCAACAAGAGTAGTATTTCCACTTGTGATTCATAGTATTTCATTTCCCATGCCTTGTTGTTGGGCACTAATTTTGTCTAAACAATATAGGAATTTTGGCTATTAACTCTCCCATAAAGTGCATAAGGCACTTCCTTTTAGCATGCACACACCATTTGATCATGTCAGGTTGTGTTGGCGTGCATTTTCATGATTACAAAGAGGCCTATAACCCACACACACAAAGGACTTAAGGGAATACAATTATAAGCTAATGTGTAAGGTTTCAAGAGAGCCTTCAAAATCTTGTATACACAGAGGAATTAGAGTATGCTTAACAAGGTCCATGCACAAGAAATTACTGAGGGACTCCAACTAAGAGACAGTTAAGAAAAAGTCAACTACCATTTTTGGGCCACATATGCATTTCAAAGTCTAGATCATTGGTGCACTAAAGAAATAAAGAGAAAATTCAATTACAAGGAAAATTTGGCACACTATAATGAGAAAAAGGTAATGCATTGATGAAACATAATTCTAGGGAGCTAGATCCTCCACATTATTAACAAATACAGCAAAGTGGCACCATCTCGTTGATGTGCGCCACCCTCTTGATTCAGAGGAAGACTTTGTAAACACAACTTAAGGTCCAATGTAATTAGTGTTGAAATGGCGAAGGGTAAGGCCTCATTAGTATAAATACCCCCTTGAGGGGTTTGTATAAAAGGTGGTCTTGGTCGATTGATATTTTATTGTGTCATGTTGTGCATGTGATTGGTAATCATCCATCTTCCACTATAAACATTATTTAAGATATGAGTACAATGATACTATTGTAATGGTATTTGGGGTAATAAAGTACATTAAACAATATATCAATAGAAATTTGCAAGGTTCTTATGATCATTTTGTTTGTGTATTGTGTAATTCACGAGATAATAACGCTTCTATGTGTTTCCACAATTGATGTTACCAATCCCACTAATCTAATTGTTGTATGAGTTAGTGAACTCATTAAATATCACCAAGTAAAGCTTGGTTACACTATCATTCATGTCAAACCCAATGTGGACCGGTTCCTTCCTTGCATCTCAAATGATCATGCCAAGAGCGTGTTTGGCATGATAGGACATCATGTTGGACATTACAAGATCTTGTTAGAGTAGGTATTTACCTTAGCTCATGTTAACTAGGTCCTTTATTTACCTCATGTATTTTATCCTCACCCACTTATATATGTGTGGATATTTATTTTTTTAGATAATTTAACGCTTTTGACATGAGCTTAGAACCTGGGGATTGGAGGGATCCCACCCGAGTACAACTGAAACTAGACCAAATACATACTAACCAACAACCAAAACTACAAAACCTATGAAAATATAAGGGAAACAAGAAAACCCAGAGACCGATCGATGAACAACAAACAACCAAAACCGACCAATGTAAGAAACAAAAAGACCAGGAAAAGATTAAGCTTGTGAGGCAGGATGGCTGGGACTAGCCGACATCCTACCTCCCATCGTAGCTCCTTCACAAGTAGTCCTGAGCAAGAAGTTGAAAGAAAACCCCAATTTCCTACGAAACCCGTCACTCCCGCTGATTCCAAAAACATTGGCGTTGAAATTCCTGGAAGATCCAACTTCTCAATCTGTTTGCCCTCAGAAAGCCCTGCAGAACAAGCTTCATGAAAATTCGAGGTGAACTTCATCAGGACTGCATTCCTCATCGATAACTCTGCAATCACCCTCTTGGCTTCCTCATGGCCTTCCCTTCCCGAACCATGTCTGACAGAGGGAAAGCACGACCGAAAGCTTCCAAAACTTCTACCAGATTGGCGCAATCTTGAGGCTTGATGAAATGCGGGGATATTACTCAGACCTCTTTGATATTCTTCCGCACAAAGAGCAGTTGGGAAATGAACCAAGAAACCACTTCCGGATTCACGCGAGCTCTCGCCGAAGCCCCATGTATTCTTCCCCTATAATTCTCACAATAGCCTCCCAAATATACTCCGACTCCACCTTGAATATAATACGAATTGGGCCTGCAAAACCTCCCCGAAGAAGACCATCTCGCGCTTCACTCCATGCAAAACATACAATGTAGCGGGGGGCGCTCCATTTTCTTCTCTTGAAATCACTCCTCCACCGCCAAACCCCAACAAACTAGTGAGAAAGAATAAAAAACAAACCAGCACCACCGAGGATTAAAGACCCCATGTTCACCCTTCTCGAGAAATGATCTCATTTAACTCCTCCCACACACTTGCTTGCTTAGAAATGACTGGGCCACCTCTCATAATAATGACTTGTTTTGCTAATAAGTCAGCAACACTATTAGACTCTATATAATCATGCCTTATATTCCACGTAGGAATCTTACTCAACCAATACATAATGTTGATAATGAAAAATCCAACTTCCGGGACATCGATTTGCCTCTCGTGAACGTCACTAATCACTACTTGTGAGTCTCCTTCGATCTTCGAGTGCCTCAACCGATTTCAACCGCCAATTTGAGACCCTCAAGTAGGGCTTGATCCCTACTTCATTACATATTCAAGTCTCAATCAGAAAGGAACCAATAATCACTAATTTACTTTCCTCATCTCTAATTAAACACCTCGCTCCTGAAATGCCCAGATTTCCTTTCGAAGCCCCGCCAACTTTTAGTTTGTGAAACACATGAGGGGGTGGAATCCATTTCACTTGCTTCCTAAGTAGAGCTTTTTGACCCTGGACAAACCTTTCCCGATAATTATCCTGGATAGGGAGTTTGATAAGGGGACATGCGGATCTCAAAGAAGAGCATCCAACGAAGAGAAACAAGAGACATCTCTGCACTTCATGCTCACATTCTCCGAAATTGAGATTTCCGGCTTTAGCAAACTGTAGAGATATCGAGAAAGTTTCTAGAAAAATTTTGAGATTGCATTCCCACCATATATGCCAAATTACAGGATATAAGCACACATCCAAATCGAATAAAGGGTGCCACCTTGCCCCAATATAGGCCAAGAAACCAACTTCTATCTTATGTTCCTTCCCTACACCCAAGCTACTATGAGATGAAGACAAAGCCAATTTCAACATTGGGAGGTAAAGGGGCGGAAAAACAACAAGTGATCAATATCCTCTTCGGGTTCTTTACATAAAATATGTTGGGAGGGGCCAAGATAACCCCACTTCTTCCTACACTCTTGAGTAGTTATCTTACCTTTAAACACCAACCAACTAAACACTCCATCTTTCGACAGAATTTCAGCTTCCCAACAACCTAACCAACAAGGAGTGACATCCCCTTCTTTGGTTGCCCATCATTTATATCCTTCTTTCACCTGGTATGAACCATAATCTGGAGCCCAACCAAAAATAGAGAGTCATTTTCAGGGGTAAACAAGGCGCGATGACCCATTATGACATTTTTATAGCATGCTTTCAAAAATGCCAAAATCTCCAATTCCTCTGGGTCCTTCCAAATACAAACATGTGAACCATCCAAAGTTGGAACACTATAGTCTACCACTTTCATGCCCCCCGATGGACTTTGATGGACCATGGCTTCCTGCAGATCTTGATTTAAAGAAAGGGTTGGTTTTCACTCCAAGATTCATCCCAAAAGTTTGCCGAAGATTTGTTCCCAATCCTCCGGAAGAGAGATTAGCGAAGACTTTCCTATAGGACATGAAGAAATTCCACATATGGGAACCTCAAGGTACCTCTTGACTCGAAAGAACCAGCTCAAGACTACCTCCCCCCTAATATTTTTTTCTAAACATGATATTTACACTGCTATTGGGATTAGAGAGAAGCCCCCAAAAGTTTTTAGCTCCTAAAACCAAGTTCGACAATTAAGGTTCAAGATTCCAGCTCCTCCTTGGGTTTTCAACAAAGAAACATGATCCCATCCAACTATGTGATTTTTTTTCTCCTCACCGGTACCACTCCACAAAAATTCCTTAGAGACTTCAAAAAATTAGTAACATCAAGGGCAATCTCATCACCAACATCATATAGGTGGGAATAACATTCAACACTATATTAATAAGGATGATCATGCAAGACAGAGTAAGCCATTTACCTTTCCAACTCGAATTTTATTTTCAATAGACTTCACCATATCGTTCTAAAGGTAGGATATGCCAACACCCACAAAAAGAGGGATCCCTAGATACTTATGAGGAAGGGATCCTTTCACAAACCCAAGGATGTTCAAGATTCTCCTTTGCAACCTTGGGGGTGTATTGAAAAAGAAGATATGAGATTTAACTAGATTGATCGCTTGTTCCAACTTCTTCCGAATAAATATCCGAACAATTTGGAAACCTCTGGCTTCCTCCACGGATGATCTTCCAAAAAGGAAAGTGTCATTGGTGAATTGTGCTGATGAGTTAAGGATCCATCTCTTCGATAATCTTAAGACCTATGATTTGACTAGAAAGATGAGCCACCTTAACGCTCGACTAGAGGGATTCTACCACCAATAAAATAAAAGAAGACATCGGGTTACCCTGCCGAATACCTCTATTACTCAAGAAGAAACCTTCAATGAGAGCTATTAACCAACACCGAAAATCTCGTAGTCACAATAAAACTAAATCCATTTACATAAACTCAAATTGAAGCCAAGTAATTGAAGAGATTTCATGAGAAAACACCAATTAATTCTATCATAGTATTTGTTGAAATCTAGTTTAATCATCATTCAAGGACCATATTACCAAAAATTGAGTGCATTAGTTCATGAGATAAAATAATCCCCTCGTGATGGATCTCGGGAAGAAATCCAAGATGCTCGCTCAGAAATAAGCTTATCCAAAAAGGCTTGGGACGACCAACATGCGATGCTTTAGAAATAATTTTATACGAGGTGTTGGAAATGGATACTAGCCTAAAAACATCCATTGAATCCGTTGGTAACTTCTTGGGAAAGAGACTAATAAAATTATGATTCATTACTTTCAAGATTTTACCCGTGGCACGCGACTCCTCATCTACTAACCAAACTTCTAGCCAATAACTTCCCAAAATCCCGAAAAAAGGTTATTTGAAACCCATCGGGCCAAGAGATTTCTCCTTTCCATAGAAAAAGACAACTCGACACACCTCCTCGATGGAAAAAGGAGCCATTATCCTCTCTTGGTCCACCGCATCAACTAATCTAAAACTTGTTCAAGCATAACTTGTTGAAGAAGAGGAGAGTTCTTCTTCCTCCCATAAGAGAAGTAAATAAATCCACCGCTTCCCCTTTAATTTCCTTATGCTCAGATCAACCACTCACCCTTACCATTTTTGAGTTGCGAGATGTAATTAGAGGTTCGTCTCTATTTGATAGAGGCATGAAAAAATTTTGAGTTCTTATCACCTTCTTTCAACCATACTTCTCTCGATTTCTGACGCCAAAACATCTCTTCCTTCAAAAGTAAATCACTCAATTCGGCAAATAAATATTTTTACATATAATAATCCTCTTGTTCCATACCCATTCTGAACACCATTTCATTTAACTCCTTCAAGGCTGCCTCTACTCTTACTTTTTCTTGAAAAATATTCTTAAACGTGGACTTGTTCCAAACATAAATTTCTTTCTTGAGCATGGACAATTTTTTAGCCAAAATGAACATGTGCTTACCTTTCACCACAAAGGAGGACCACCACTACTTCACTAAATCCTTGAATGATGGATCTTTCATCCACATCATCTCAAATTTGAAGGTGGAATTTATGGGAACCATGTCAATAGAGATGTTTAGTGCGATTGAGAAATGATTTGACTCTCGACACATGGCAGAACTTTTCTCTCCAATAAGACACTTGCATGTAGCCACTGGGAATTAGCCATAAATATTTCAAGATAAACCACAATTCTCCTTAGACCAAATAGTCTGTTAGACCATGTCAGCCACCCTCTCTTCGGTAGAATATCCCAAAGCTCCGCCAAGGTCCTCCACAAAAGTAGAGAAATCTCTATGAGTATGGGGATTACTCTGGAACCCCCACTATATTCCAAATCCAAAAATAGTAGCATTGAATTCACTAACTAGAATCATTGGAACATCCCCCAAAGATGCCAATTTTTCAGACAGAGAGGCTCATAATTCCCTTTTTGAATGATATTGGACGGGCCATAGACATTACAAAGAAAAAATAACTTATAAGAATTCTTAACATCAAACTTACACCATTGAAAATTTTCCTAAGCTTCCACTAAGGAAACCACCATCTTGCTAGAAATCCAAACTACCCCTAAACCACCTGAAGCCCCATTGGCATCTACAAAAACACCTTGCCAACCCTGCCATTTCTGCAACTAGCTTGAAAGACACTCTGAAGTGAGCATTTTAGGTTCCCAAAGACAACATATTTCAACTCCTTGTTCTAAGATTAAATGCCTAGACATACATTACTTCTCAGGGGCATTCAAACCCCGACATTCCACAAGATCAATTTCATGATTTCTTCAGGGGGACTGGCCCACCCTACTCACTAGTTTGTAAAAAAGCTTCATCTATTTCTACTTATTTGCAACAACCTCCTGAAGATTTTTTCTCTCATTACTCGGCCTACCCGACCTAGTTTCCTTACCAAATTTTAAAGAACTTATGTTAGGAGTCTCTGTGAGGGAGCAGAGCTCCTCACTAAATTCCAAAAATTCGAAGAAGAAACCCTATCTGCTTCCTCTGCCTCCCTTTCCAATAAGCTGTCCGACTGTTCTTGATAGGTGACCCAATGATTCAAATCTGCCACAGTTGCCCCATTCCCTGTCTTTACTCCTTCTTTTATAAGAGATAACAAATGAGAATATTCTGCTACAACCTTGGAGGTTTCATGCATGCATAAGAGATTCAGCAAGAGCTCATTTTCTTTGCCTTTAGAATAATCTGGGCTAAATTTTCCTTATTAGGCCACAAATCCGCCGAATGCCCTCCTACTACTATTTCAGAACTTGTTCCTATATGGGGGATTTCTACCAAGCCACCATATTTGATTGGGCTCTACAATCCCTTCTGAGATGGCTGAGTTGTTGACATCTAAAGCATTTGAAAAAAATCTCTTGTATTCCACCTGCTGCACCCATATTCCTTTTGGAGATTTGATTGAGATAGACTCCGCTGAGGGTAAAGAAAATTCCATCGCGATACAAACCCTAGCATAAGTAGCTAGATCTCCTTCCAGAGTCCTTGGGTTGATCCTAACAACCCTCCCAAAGACCCACAAATCTTTGAAAGAAAACGAGGGTTCCTATATTTTATTGGAAGGGCGTAGAGTCTAACCCAAATTTGCATTTTCTCCATAACCATTGTATTAGGATCAAAGTTCATCGACCATTTGAGAATAAGTAGCCCATCTTCTACAAACAAGTGCTCTTTCCTCAGAAGATTTTCCTCCTATCTTTGAGTCGTGCTCCTAAAGAGCACAAGAAAATACCCTTTAGCCATAAATATGACTTTAAGACCCCTCCCCATTGCTTCTCACACCAACCCGAAATGCCCTCTGTAGAAAGCTTCCTTCCTAAAAATGGTTCTATTATTTCCTTTTAGCAAATAAATCAACCTAGGCCCTCCAACCATCCTCTACGCCAAGGACCACCAAGCACGGGGCTTAAGTAGGGAAATACCTACATAAAAGGCCTCTTTTTTGGCATACCATCCTCCTCCCGACGATTCTCTGCGCCCCTCCCCCAAAACCCTAAACTTGATGGTTCTCCCATCTTCCCCTTTGATTTGAGATTCCTTCTCTCAATACCAATATTAATACATACATTACACAACAATTATCACATAAGTGGATATTTCTTTTTTATTATTTAGATATTAGGAAGATATTATCTAGTTGTTATGACTAGTTCTTTCCTAAATCTATGGTCTTGACTAGTTCTTTGATGACTAGTTATTTCCTTGATTTATGGTTTGATCTATGACCTTGAGTGGTTCTTAGATTGATCTTCCTTGCCTATATAAGCAAGGCCCATCCTCTTGTATCATAATTCAATTCTAATGTATTGAGAATAATGGATTATGATGGATTTCCATATATGATATTTTAGCTCTTTTGTTTTGCAAATCTAATGTGGTGTGCTATTATCATCTGAGATCTTCACAACATGGAACAATCTTCTTATTATTTCTTTCATGGTATCAGAGTGATAGATGATGTAGACATCCATTTGTAAGTTTTTTTGCAAGCAAGAGTTTATTTGTTTTCATATATTTTAGAATTTGTTAGCACTTTGTTGCAAAGCATCCATTTTTATGCAAAACAAAGGGCTCTGTTTGATTCAATTTTGAGTTGTGGAGCTAAATGGCTTCACAAATAACATGCTTTAAAACTTAGGTTTACACAGTAACCAACGTAGGTTGGGTAAGCCGACGTCGAGTCACCTAGGAGCAACTAGTATCGGTTGGGTAACCGACATCAATTACATGTGCGTTAATATTTTTATTTTAAATGCGGGATTAGATCCGACCCTTGGTTATAAAGGTGATCAAATGGTTGTAAATGCATAGCTAAGTTTCCCTAATGTTTGTATATTCTTATAAGCTAGAAAACTAGGGTTAGAAGGTAAGATGAGAGATAATTGTAAGAAAATATTCTTGGAGAAATAAAAGAGAAGCTTGTGAAGGAAAAGTATTGTACATCCGTGAGAGGTGTGGAAGATTGCAAATCTTCATTGTATTTCCTCTGTAAAGAAAAGAATAATAGATTGATTGTTTCTTGGTGGACGTAGCCCACACTGGGTGAACCATGTTATATCTTGTGTATTTTTCTTCTAGTTTAATTTTCATGTTTATTGTTTGTATGCTTCAATTGATTATAGATTTGTACAACACTATTGTGTGTCTAACCCCAACAACTAGTATCAGAGCCTTTTTGTTTGAGGTTTTGTGTGTTTGATTTACTCACGAGGATTTTGATTGAGTGGGAGCACAACAATGGCAGAAGATAATAAATACAAAGTGGAGAAATTTGACGGCCATAATTATCAATTATGGAAGATGCAGTGGAAGATTATCTATATCATAAAGATTTATATTTACCATTGGATGTGAGTGTGAAGCCTACAAAGATGACTGATGAAGAATGGAAGATTCTTGACAGAAAGCTCGAGATCTATAAGATGAAGCTTGACGGGATCTCTAGCTTCTAATATTACTGAAGCAACAACCACGGTAGATTTGATGAAATATTTAGCTAATTTATATGAAAAAACAAGTGTTTCAAATAAAGTTTATTTGATGAATAAATTATTTAATTCAAAAATGCAAGAAGATGGATCTGTATCAAACCATTTGAATGATTTTGTTCCATTGTAAATCAATTAAAATCGGTTAATAATCCATGTCAAAACACTTTTATTCTTATGTTATTTGCAAGATAGTTGGATAACTTGGTAATGACTGTTAGTAATACAACATCTACTACTAATATTTTGAAGTTGGATGATGTGGTTAGTATAATCGCGAATGAAGAAATACATAGGAAAAGTACAAGAGATTCATCATCCGGAAATGCTTATAATGTAGAAATCATGGAAAGGTAGAAGGAGATATCCAAGAGCATGAATAATGAGAAATCAAAGTCAAAGAATGGAGATCTAAATCCAGAGGTAGAGGAATAACTGCTGGAATTATGGAAAGAAAGGACATGCAAAGAAGGATTGTTGGTTCAAAAAAATAAAGAGAATCTACCAGAGAAAGGTAAAGAGGAAAATGTTGCAACTGAGGTAATGTAATATGCCCTTATTCTCTCCTTGGATAATAAAATAGAATCATGGGTTTTAGATTTAAGAGCTTCTTTCCATGCTACCCTTAATAAGGGTTATTTCAGAAATTATGTCCAAGGTAATTTTGGGCATGTTTATTTAGAGATGATGAACCATGCAATATTATTGGTAAAGGGGAAGTTCATGTAAAATTTTAGAATGAAATACATGGATATTGAAATATGTGAGGCATGTGTCAAGCCTCTAGGTGGGAGAAATCTAATTTCTCCTGGGACAACTAGGTGAAACTACGTTGAGCATGGTTACATTCATAGCCAACTCTTGAAGGGAGAGTTACCAAGGAGCTCTTGTTGTAACCACCAAGGGCAAGAGGAAAAAGAAGGTAAGAAGATTGTATTTGTCTACCTATATTACAATATGATTTATATTTTTGTTCTATCTACTTGATTCGATACAGATGCAAAAAAATGCATATGGCATGATCAAATAGGCCATATGAGTAAAAAGGGAATGCATATCTTAAAGGAAAAGGGTAAGTTATTAGATTTTTAAAATGTAAATCTTGATTTATCCCCAGTTATTTCTTAGGCTTGGATGCTGGGCTTTCCATGCTCTTCATCGTGCGCTTCTCCGATCCCCGGAAACCCGAATTCTTGCGATGCTTCGGGTTTTCAGGCCTTTTGAACCCGCATTGGGTTGTTTGAATTTCCTCATATTTGGAAAGCAAAAGAGAGTGAGATTTCTTAAAGTTGGGGCAACAAAGAAGGAGAAAAATTAAAGCTTGTGTACTTAGATGTGTGGGGACATGCTCAAGGTAGCTTCTCATAGAGGATCCCAATATTATGTGACTTTCATTGATGATGCCATAAGAAAGGTATGTGTTTATTGTATAAAGAGTAAATTTGGTGTTTTTGAGACTTTTAAAATATGGAAAGCCCTTATGGAAAATGAATCCAATTTAAAGTTAAAATGTCTTAGATCTAACAATGGTGGTGAGTAATGCAACAAGGCTTTCAATGATTATTGTTCAGTGAATGGAATATGCAGAGATACAAAAGAAAAATGGTTCCTAGAACACCACAGGAGAATGGTGTGGCTGAAAGAATGAACAAAACTATCATGAAATGTGTAAGAAGAATGAGGATACATGTTGATTTACCCTTGCATTTTTGGGCAAATGTAGTAGATACGGAAATATATTCTCAACAGGCGTTTGGAATGTGGATGATGAAAGAGAGAATGGTGAAAACTGGGACGCCACCATGGTTTCCTCTTCTCTCTCAATATTGAGAGTTTTGCAGAATCAACTGTGGGCCTTCATGTGCACACTGGATGGTGGAATACGAACTTCGGGAGAGGTGAAGTAGAAAGAAAGAAGTTTTGGAGCTTTGGAAAAGAGGTAGATCTTTATTTTCTTAGGGTTTAGAAGATTTTGTGCATGTTGATAAATAAATATGAAGAGGAATTGGATGCTAAATCCAAGAGATGCACTTTATTGGTTATGGAGTGCAGTGATTTTGGATTTCGGTGTGGTTTTTGGGATTTAGATGATGAATAGGAGGAGATAGGTTAAGATTGTTAGGAGCCATGATATTGAATGGAATGAAAAGATAATGTACATGGATGAAATTTTGATGCCCTGAAAGGATGAACCGGTAGAAGAGTTCGTGGAAGAAAATGCATTCTCAAATTTAAAATTGACAGTCCTACAGTAAAAGTGTCGGTTACATAACCGGTGTCATTTGTGCAGGCCTAGATTGCACGAATCTTTTGAATTTTCTCGACAGCGTGCATTTTCTTCTTCGATAGCTCCAAGCCAAGACTCGACATCGAATCGCTCGATGCTGATTTGGAGGATTTGAGGAGGTGAATATACCTGCCATGTTGTTGATGTGAATTTCGATGGAAATGAAGTCATGGTTTGCGGTTGATGGAGCCAATACGCTCGAATGGGACATTAGGCAGAAGGATGAAGACTGGAAAGAAGATGGGTGAAATTTAGCGATGCCTCTAAAGGATGGCTGAGATTCAATCACAACATGAAATCAGCATGAAAGAGTGGTGGAGGAGGTTGATACAAATGTACATGATGCAACTACAAAATGATCCTTGGAACAACACCCCATATTTTCGTGAAAGAAGGGTCACTGAATGGGTAAGTAGACCTCGAAAAGATTTATACCTTCCTTATTCTATCTATTATTGATTGATAATGGTGAGAAACCCCGAAAGTTTTGAAGAAACAATGCAGGATGAAACCCACAAGAAGTGGGAGCATGGCATGGATGAGGAGATGGAATCCTTGAAAGCAGAATCAAACATTGGATTTGGTTAAGTTGTTACCCAAAAACCTAAACAGGAGAGAGTAAGATAACATTGCAGAAGAAAATGGGTTTATAGGATCGAGGAAGAAGAGGGTGGATAGAAAATATACAAGGTAAAGGGTTTGCACAAAAAAGTAGGTATTGATTTTGGTGAGATTTTTCTCTCACTGTAGTAAAAATGACTTCCATTCGTATTTTTATATTTTGAGTTTAGTTGCAAATAGAAGATTTGCGGAAACCTGAAATGGTTCACTTAGAACAACTTGATGTTAAGATGGATTTCCTTCACGGTGATTTAGAGGAAGAGATATATATGCGACTGGGAATCGGCATGACACTATGTTTTCCTTCAGGTATGAAGTCAAGGGTAAGAGAAACTTGTGTGCATATTTCTTTGTTGTTGAAAAAGAGCTTGTATGGGCTCAAAACAAGCTTCCAAGACAATGGTATATGAGGTTTGATGATTTTATGCATGAGCATGGTTATATACGATATGTGAATATGATCATTGTGTTTATTTAAAGAAGCTTGAAAATGGAAGCTATATTATTTTATTAGATGCAAACATATGTATGTAGATTATATGCTTATCACAGGATCTAGTATAGGGGCAACAGAAGGAGAAAAAGGACATTATTGAGTTTAAAGAAAAGTTAGCTCATACATTTTTGTTTATTATATAAAATGAAGGATTTAGGAGCTGGAAACAAAGAAAATCCTTGGCATGCGAATTCACA
This sequence comes from Taxus wallichiana var. yunnanensis, assembly GCA_018340775.1. Classification (NCBI taxonomy): domain Eukaryota; kingdom Viridiplantae; phylum Streptophyta; class Pinopsida; order Cupressales; family Taxaceae; genus Taxus; species Taxus wallichiana. The sequence continues at coordinate 140,813,276 of CM031235.1, forward strand.
TAGACGAAGAAGAACAAGAAATTGTATTTGTCTCGGGAATATTATATAAGTAAGGTTTTGCAAAGGTTTAAAATACGTAATTCAAAAACTTGTAAGTACAGGTAGATCTTTATTCTTATGATTTTGTGCATCTGATTATGGACACTTTAAATTAAGAAAATATCGGTGTCCTACATCACATGGGGAGGTTGAGTACATGGCACGAGTTCCATATGCTTCAATTGACACTAGTTGGAAGCCTTATGTATGCGATGGTTTGTACCAAACCAAACATTGCACATGAAGTGGGAGTTATGAGTAGATTTATAGTCAATCCAGGTAAAGAGCATTAAAGCAGAATCAAAAAGCAGTCCAATGGATACTTAGATATTACGAGGATCAAGAGAGGGACATACACATGCATTTATGCTATGGTGGTTCGAGATACTTCTTTATATGGCTATGTTGATTCAAATATGGTTGGAGATTTGGATGGTAGGAGAAGCACCACTTGGATATGTATTCACAATAGGTGGCACAACAGTTAGCTAGATTTCGAGATTACAAAGGTTGTGGCCTTGTCTACTACTATGCAGAGGCGAGAATATGTTGCGGCTACGAGAGGCTAACAAGAGAGAGATGATATGAATGAGGAGCAAGAGGATTGCATGGTTGTCACGAAATGATAGTGATTTAGTGAGTGTGATTCATAGATATTGAAAGAACTCATGGACATTTCATGAACCAAACACAGAGTTGATATATCACTTCATACAACAATTACATGTGTGAGGATGAGAAGCTAACAAGAGATGATATGGAAAGCCGGAAAAAATCATACAAATGAGAACCTGTCAATGATATGCTAATGAATCCTCAACATTTCATTCAATCGATATATCACTTTGTAAAGGAGAAGTTGGAGTTTCACTCCACTTCAAGGATTGGTCTTCGAGTTTGAGACTTGAAGAGGAAGAAACAGGCCAAAGAAAATATCCAAGGATGGAGTTGTATGGTATAGTGCAACAATTTATCTCCAAGTGGGAGATTGTTGAGTTGTGGAGCTAAATGGCTTCACAAATAACATGCTTTACAAACTTGTAGGTTTACACTGAGAACCAGCGTGGTCACTGGGAGCAACCAATATCGGTTGGGTACCAACATCGATTACATGCTGAAGGGCCCTCATGCGTTAATGTTTTTATTTTAAACGCATAGGATTAGATCTGACCATGCGAAATTTGGTTATAAAGGTGATCGGATGGTTGTAAATGCATAGCTAAGTTGCCCTAATGTTTGTATATGCTTATAAGCTAGAAAACTAATGTTAGAAGGTAAGATGAGAGATAATTGGAAGAAAAAATTCTTGGAGAAAGAAAAGAGAAGCTTGTGAAGGAAAATTATTGTACATCCGTGAGAGGTGTGGAAGATTGCAAATCTTCATTGTATTTCCTCTTGTAAAGCAAATAATAATAGATTGGTTGTTTCTTGGTGGATGTAGCCCACACTGGGTGAACCACGTTATATTTTGTGTACTTTTCTTATGGTTTAATTTTTGTGTTTATTGCTTGTATGCTTCAATTGATTATAGATTTGTACAACATTGGTGTGTGTCTAATCCCATCATTCAGAAGGTGGAAAAACCCTAGAAATAACTATAAACTTGGCTATTGAAGAAGACAATTTATTTTTGAGTTTGTTTTGGTTTGTCAGAGAGGAGATATTGATACATACAAATCCGGCTTGGAAATTCGTTCCAGGGGAAGAAATCTTTGTCGGGAAGTAGAAAATCCATAAAAACGGTTTCTAGTTTTTAACTGGGTTTTTGTGTTTGGTATTGGTTTTTTTACCGCTTTGCATGTTCCTATTTGATGAGGATCTAGAGATTTTAGAAATCCATGCTGGGGAAGAAATCTTTGTCAAATAAAAAGTAGAGATTCCGAGAAAAATGGTTTTTGGGTTTTTTTGGGTTTTTGCATTCGATGTAATGGTTTTTTTTTCTTCCGCTTTACAATATTCTTGTTTGATGATGATGTGGATATCATAGAAATCTATGCCAAGGGAATAAATTTGTGAAGGAGAGTAGAAAGACCGGAAAAACGGTTTGTTTTTACATTCGGTAATGGATTTTTTTTCTTCCACTTTGCAGAGTCTATGTGTGGAGAGGATTTGAAGATTTGTGGATCCTTTAGAAATCCATGCCCGGGGACGAAAAATGTCTAGAAAAACACTTTCTGAATTTTTGTTTTTGTTTGGTAATGGGTTTTTTTCTTCAGCTTTACAATTTTACTTTGTGCCGAGTATTTGAGGATTAGTCTGACTCCTTTTGAAAGATATCCGAGTTCAAACATAATGATTCAACTCCAACAAAAGCATTTTATTTTAGTTTTGTATCTAATTTCTGGCAGTGTAATGTTGAATGGTATTCTTTTGGATTCATCTTCATTGAATTATTTTTGCCCGACATTTCCAATCCTCCTATTGGATCCATCCATCTTAGGGGAATGTTACTTCATATTTTTTAAACTCGCCACTCACATCACAAAAAACACATGAAATTAAAATAAATTGACTAATTTAAAAAAGCCAGCAATTGACGTGCATACCTTGGTTGAAGAGCAAAAAGACTTGGAGAGCCAAAAAAATTGAATGCTCGAACACTAGTCTACAGATACAGATGCCTTAGCAATGGCATTTTCATAAACAGTCCACAATGTCGTGGATTCATGATTTTTATGATCTCTGTAACAAACTTTTCTTCTGGCATCATCAACATAGTAAAAAGCCGCTCAGGCCTTAATTGACCCCTCCCCGTTCATAAATTTCATATTTTGCAAAACTAGAAACCTGGGCTTTAAAAGGTTTTCTAAACTCATCGATATCAAACGTGGGTGCTAATAGCCACAAAATTTAGAGAGAGGCCTGTGTTGACCAAAATTTTCATCTTTTTCTTTCACGTTTTCCTGGGATAAGTAAAAGATTGTAGGGAAGCCCTAATTAATTCCCAAGTTTCCTCAGCCGAAATCCCACACAGTTGGAGATTGTTTATCTTGGACTCTAATGTTAAACCTGTTGCTGGCGAATTCTGCAAACAGATATTTTGAATGAGCGGTGGTACTATTAACATTGTTGTTTGCAATCGTTGAGAAATTTTCGGGCAAAGGGAATGGTGATACTTGAGATGCAGACAAAAAAATGTATCTGCGCCTGGTAAGTATCTGCCAGTAAATTATCTTCAATATCACCATGATTTTTGTATCGCTATTCTTGTTACTCTGGTCCTGCTTCATTGAATAAACTACAGTTTGTCTGGTTTTTCTCTGGATACAAGTTATTCTTATGTTTGAAATGTTGTAGGCTATGGTAATGTAGGAGTGCTATATAATAAACTATCTTTTTTCATGTTGGTGGTCTTGTGGATAGCATAAATTCTCTTTTTTTTAAATTGAAAATGTTTTTATTAATAATAAAAATACAAAAGTAGCAACGTGAAACAAGAATAACTATCACGACCCCCAATAAGGAACAGATTGAGAACATAAGGAAAACTAGGAATCAGTGCATCTAGTAGTCAAACTTGATCGTTGTCTTAAAGCATTCTTTGGCAGCGGAACTTGAAGGCATTCATTTATCCTCTCAATTGGAGCACACGCCTCTCTAATTTTAATTTGCATTGGTACATCCACAATCATAAAGATGACAAAATTGAGTTTGTTGAATAACGAGAAGAGTACCATTGGCAATGATTTTTTCAAATATGAAAGAGGATAATCGGTGGGCAAGTGTTCCAGATGACAATGAGGGTGGAGGGGGAGAGTGTCAAGTAAAGCAATTTTTTTATGGAAATTTTTGTGAAAGAATATGGAAGAGAGGAGTAGAGGGAAGACCGGAGATGAGAAGAGGATTGGTAATCCCAAAAGAGATGGGGAATAGTTTCAAGAACATAACAAAAGGTATATTCCCCTGTACCAAGACCAAGTTTGGATAAAGTGAAGCCAATCGGAAGTTTCGTATGCAAAATACGAAATTTGGCCTCAGCAAGAGACTGTGAAATTAGAATAGTAAGTCATTTGCTGCCATTAAGAATTAGAAAATGACATAGACCATTTAGTATTAAAAGATTATTCCAACGGGAGCGAGTGTTGAATCAGTTGATACAAAACCCTTGGTGTAGTTGTGTTGATGGCCGCTTGGTTTGGCCAACACCAATCCTTCCAAGGTGTTGAAGGGTTGTTCTTGATTTTAAAGAGAACCTCAGGCATAATCAATTGTAAAAGTGAGTCATGGACATGTAAGTTTTGTGGGTAGGTAAAACATATGGCTCGCAAGTTCTAAGAGAGCCAACTACCGGTATTTTTATCCCAAATGTCTTTAAATGTATTAATGAGGATTTCGCTCTGAATTTAGGTTAGACAACAAGGGGAAGGTCATTAGATTGAATTTTTGTTCCACCAAAGATTGGAAGTGGGAATACTCAATCCATGTCGAGAGATTAATGGCATCATGGAGAAAAGGGGCTATTTATTGCCAAGCTATCCAATTACCCCTAAGAGGAAGGGAGCCAAAGATATTTAAAAAAATTGCATTTAGGATTTTTATCTTCCCATGGAATGGAAGTCCAAGAACGCCTGACAAGGACCTTCTAAGTCTTTGTACCTTAAATGGCTCTTACAAACCATTTCGCAGCAAGGAATCCTTGTTGTAGTGGATCAATGATTCCAAGCCCTCCAACAATTTTAGTCTAGGTACACAATTCCCAAAATATTGTTGCATTGCTTTCTTACCATAATTGTTGCTCCAAATAAAGCCCAAGATTATTTGTGTGAGCTTTCCATAAGCTAATTTTGAAGGGTGCCAATAAGAAGAATAGTATGCATGGCTAGCTAAAAACATGTGATTGATGAAAAGTAGCTTGGCAACTAGGGAGAGGAATTTACAAGACTATTTTTCAACCTTTTTTTGAATTTTATTGAGCACCCAATCCCACATTTCTCGGGGAGAAAGATAAATACCAAACAGGATACCCAAATAATGGATAATATTCCCATGGGGTGTGGAGGTCAAATGGAGGAATCCAGTTGGATTTGAGTCACTTTTAATGAAGATGACTTATGTTTTATGGCTACACAACTTGGAACCAGACATGTCACAATAAATATCAAGAATTGTCTACGCATTTTCAATCTCATATTCATAATTTTACAAAAAGAGGAGAAATTCATCAACAAAATGAGAATTAAGAGCATAAGACTTCTATGGAAGAGTAATTCCTTTAAGATCTCCTTGATGATGAGCTCCTTGGAGCATATAACCAAGGGCATCGGCAACCATAACATATAGGAAGGGGGTGTGATGCAAAGCTCTGCATGTACTCTTCAAATCACCCAAAAAAAATTGCTTTAGAAGTCACAAATCCACAATTCAATCACTCAAAAAAACAACTTGTCACTTTGCTCTTAAAAGGCAAAAGTTGCTCAAATGCACTAAATTGACTAAACCAATGAACCAAAGCAAAAAATCATTCTAAACATGCTTAAATACATCATGCCAACATGTTCAAACCATCCAATTAGTTTCACTTCATCATTGTACATACTTTTCCTTGTAGAGTTCAATTCTTGTTCAGTAACCCAGAAAACCTGATTTTCTAACATAACTCCCTCATTTTTCACTTCCAACTCTTGCTGGTAAACGTTTTAGATACCCATTTGGCCCATTAATATGCATGTCAAATTTCAGGGTTCAACTCCTTACCAAAAATCTTTTATGCTCTTTTTAGTGTTTTCCTAGCTTTCCCAATTAGCCCTCCTATAGCACAAATCTTGAAACTGGGAGAAATCTACAAACTTTCAGAGAAAACCAAAAAGTGTTCTATCTACCCTTTTGACTCATCTTGTTTTTTGCCAATTTTTATGCCCTAGCTCTTCTTCTATCACTCCCAACTCCAATTTTCACTTTTTAGGCTTGTTTACTAGCTTAAACTAGGGTTGAAGGCAAATACCTATGGTTTTGATTCTTTCCACCATACCAACTGCTCATAAACCTTTACACACCTTATTTGGACTTTCTCAAAGCACTCTCACCCTCTCCATCACTTATTTCCTCTCATTTTGCTAAATTTCTTGTTTTTGACCAACTAGGGTTTTAAGCTTGTTTTAGACTACAATAACCTTCACATACTTTGTTTTGGACCTTTCTACAAGATTTTCTTATGTAACTGGTTACTCACCACCTTCCCACTATCTTTCACAACCTTGACACACTTTACAAGGCTTTCTTGGTTCTCTATCTCAAGTCTTGTCCTTCCTCAAACTTCCATGTCCTTACATTCTTTGTTCTAATTCTTTTTACATGTTAACTTATAAATCGTGGCTTTCAATGCTATATTCTTCTCATTCATGATTCTAACACCTCCTCTCAATGCTTCATATACATCCATACCTTCCTATAAACATTTTATTTCATCCTTTCCCTTTAAAGCTTCTTCCTTTGTCAAGTAACTCACATATGGAGTTCGATCATGTCATAGTTTGTAAGTGATGTGTTTACACATTTTTCTTGTTCCAAAGACATTGTAAAATCTTTCAAAACTTTAATTTACTCTCACAACCAACACTTTAGGCCACTATTTCTCTATCAATCTCCCTTTCAACCAACTAAACCTCTCCTTACAACCGGATTGTCACGGGGCCAAATTCTCAGCGTGTGCATGCACATTTTCACAAGATCTTCAAAAATTGTGCATGGAATACATTGACTCCTCATCCTCTAACTTCCTTCCACACAATTACAACCCTTCTGACATACTTTCCTCCATAAGTCAACCATTCACTCTTTATCAACTTGATACTCAAAAACTTGTTACTCAATGAAATGACAAAGCTGTCCGGTTTACATATATATGAATTGTGCATGTGATTTTCTCACTTTCGACACCTATGATCTAATGTGTTCAAGGATTCCATGCCTCCAATATCGACCCTCACAAGACACTCAAACCCCTATAATGATGGGGCAAGTTCATTACACAAAAATAATTCCTCTTAAACCCCTCAATAGGTTCAACACGGTCATATTCAGTTTACAAATGAACTCGAGTTTATTTTCTTCTAACATTTAACCTTTAAGCATGTCTACTTATAACCTACACCCTCTATAATCCTCCTCATGTTTTTATTTTCTCAAGCATCAATTTGATACACTTTCATAAACGTGGAAAAAGCGTTCTAAGAAGGCTTTTAAGAATATCACACCCTCAAGAACAAAGTATTCACAATTTTAGGTTGAGTTTCACGCTTTTTAAACTAGCACTCTCTCTTTCCCTTTTGTTAAACACTTCATGTCCTCGTTACATACCATTCAACCTACTTAATCCCTTCTTGAACAAGATTTGTAGCTTCTCATAGACTTCATTATCGAGATCCATATCTCTAATCATCTAACATAGACTTTCTCGACTTCCGAGATGGTAGTTTAATCAGATTAATTGAGCATTTTAACAACTTCAAATCTCTCATAGTCCACATACATTTTTGCAACCCTTACACAACTATGATAATCAAAAAAACATTATATCAAATAGTTCTCATGCATAGTTTTTAACTTCTTAACATAGTACCTTCACCTTATATTTGACTATTTCTATGGCCATTTCCACTATTTTCACAATCTCCTTCATGCTCTTAAGATATATGCACACATCGATACTTAATTAAACATTCATCACCATTAACAAACATGAGAATCAACCTAACAACATCAATATTCAATACAAGTTCATGAAGTAACTAGAAAACACAAATTTACAACTAATGAAGCCTTTTATTTGATAAATCATGAATCATGCAAAGCTTTAAGTGACTTTAAGTTCCTAGTACAAATATATTCTCATCCTTAACTCCTTCTTTCCACTTCTCCAACTTCAACAACAACCCCCATTCGAATGCACTAGCATGAAAATAAAGAGAAGGAGATGTGGTTAGGTTTCCACCATCTAACTCACCCTAATGCAAGCTTACATTGGTTAGTTTACATCATGGTAGAGCCAAGACGGTAATTAAATCACAAGACCACCTTAGTTCATTAACATTAAGCCTATTCTAACCCCCAACTTACTAACACACTAACACTTAGAGCTAGGATACATTACTAGGCTAATTTGAATATTTAAATGTGGATTTTGGAGGGAAACCTCCAAAATGCCACTTATTACATCATGAAGGGTCCACATGGACTAAAGTAGGACCAAAAGCATCCTAAAACATCCTACACACCTAATCAAGCCAGAATTGTGCTATGTACATGATGCTCCCGCATCAGGGGGTGAGAGGACAACCTTTTAGAATAGAGCGTTGAAGGTCAAAGGACGTTATGAGGCTTTTATTAACCATGACCTAAGTTTGTGCTTCGATGAAGAGCATTTGAATGTGTCATCTAAAGTGGGGACCAAGTCCTAACCACTCAAGCATTTTGAGGATAAACTGCCAATGGATATAATCATTTCCTTGTCAAAATCTATTTTAACCAATATTGCATCTTGATAAGAATCTTCAACCCATTAAGTGCTTTTTGGTGCATAAAGAAGGTTCACACACACGCGCGCGCGCACACACACACACACACACACATCTATGTTTATGTGTGCATTTTAAGAATTTTGTTTGCTTTTGGGCGAACAATATATTGAACTCTCGGTTTAAAATTCATAGCAATAGCCTTTGCAATGATTTTGTTTGAAACAAGAGTATAGTAACGGGAGCCAACCACGTATCATATTATTGTTTCCAACTTTAGGGATAAGTTTGACAAAGTGCATGGTTAATTAAATCCCCCATGATCCATTGACATCGCCTCTTTGTAAACATTAAACAAGTTCATCTTGAGAGTGGGCCATAGAGTTTGAAAGAATTCAATTAGGAAACCATCCAAACTCGGGGCCTTCCCAATTTTCATTTTCCAAAGTGTTGATTCAAGATTAGTTATAGAAAGATGTTGCTCAAGTAGATAACTGGTAGTGTGATCCACCTTGCATGAAATGTATTCACTCGCCCATCCTTCCAAAAAATATGCATAGTCATCAAGGTATTGATCTTCCTGAAAAAGCTTATTATAATGCTGAAAAAAACTCTTTTGATTATCAAGTGAGTGGGTCTCCACTCCGTCCTCAATAATGATGTATGAGATGTATTCATGATGTTGTTTTTGCTACAAATACTTGAACAAATATTTAGAGTCATGGTCGCCATGTTGAATCCAGAAAAGGCGAGCCCACATCCATGCACCTTAGCCCCTATAAATTTCAAATTTTCTTAAATCATATTTCTCTTTTGCAAAAACAATTTAAAGGATGGTGTCATGGGGATGTTCCTTAAGAACAAGGCATTGCTAAGTAAGCTTGTGCCTAAGATTGTTTTCTATGTTTTGCCTCTCCTTGGCCATAAATTTTCTATATCCTCTAAGGAATTTAACTATTCTTGCCACATTTTCTTCCGACCATAAAATTCAACCTATGGATGAAGTAGGCCGGGCTACAACTCCCAAACAATAAAAAAATTGGGCTATGTAATGTGGGGAAGAAAGATGGAAAATATTAATCTTGAAGGGAAGATGAGTATGGGAAGGAGAGAAAGGATCCAATATGAAGGTGTAAGAAACGAGAGAATGATCAAAGACGACAATTTCATTGAAGGTGTAAATATAAGGAAAGTACATGTTATCATCGAATCACATCACCCTCCGATTTGCACAAGTGTGTGTGCTTGAGCTCACAGTGTGACTGGGTAACATGGGTACTATCTCCAAGTGTGGGACTTGCTACTTGAGATAGACCTCTAGAGAAAGTCGATTCTTTCTCCTAAACTACCTGCCACAATCTACTTCTAATGCAGGAAAAACTATCTAATCCTAATCTAACTTTCCAAGGGACTAGGGAGAAAGAGAGTGAAAGTAAATCCTACACTAACAACGGTGATACACCAGAAAAGGAGAGTATGAGAACAGTCTCCAATGTGTGGAAATGGAAGCAAGATGCAAATTAGAGAGGGTGATGACAGTTCTCCACAGTCTAATGACAACATTCACAACATATTTCCATGCATACACAATAATAATAGGTCCTTGCAAGAGTATAGAGTAGACACAAACATCTGCAATAAGATTAGAGAGGCAAGAAGAATGCAACAAACACAACAAGGGAAGATACATCCACAAACTTGAATCTATTGCTTCATTAATATGCACATTCAAACTATTACAAAGGAAAGGCTTGGATCACCATGCAAGGAGTCCACTACAAATGCCTACAGCACATTGGCTTCACAAAACCAAAATGACAGAGTTTTTCTACATACAAACTATCCCCCTAGAATGAACCCAACACATCAATTTATAGAATTTTGAGAGGAGAGAGAGAGGGGATGCAATTCCCAAAATTCCCTTTCCCATCAATTGAAAGTCATGATAAATGAGTGTGTTTGGTGGTTTTGGACTTGTAAAAGCAATATCAAGGTTCCCCATAACTTGCAACAGTGAAGAATGATTGCCCATGCTCATTAAATGCTTCTCCAACCACTTTTCAACAACCAAACAAAATTGGGCTCGTTTTTCTTAAAATAACCATCAAAATTCATCAATTTCTACATTTCTTGATTTTTTGCTTTGGGCTCGGAACCATGATTCCAATGAGACCAATTTTGCAAAAATCCGTTGAAAATTTCTCAAGTTATGACCCTCTAAGTGTGAGTAGTTATTTTGAGTTTGTTAGGGATTTCTTGCATTTTATGGGACTGAACATTTAAATTTTGGAGCTGGATATGTTTATTTTATTTTCACCCACCTACCCTCATTAAAAATAAGAAATCTAGTTTTTGTGGTGTAGAGGATGTTGATCCCTTTCCGAAAAGTCAAATTTTGTCAAAATCGGAGCTCCGGATCAAAAGTTATGCCTATTTTAAGATCAAGGTTGGGGTGTTCCACGCGGGCTCTCATAATCCACATTAAACCACTTTCCCTTTGTATTGCGGGTATTGTGGGTTTTTCAGAACTCATTTCCCTATGGAGCTTGTGTCATTTGGGCCCCAAACCTTCGCCTTATCTCGCATTGCACTCTATCTCCTTGATGTGTAGCAATTTCACCTCTGGAGAGGAACTCACGTCCCCATGGTACTTGGACCGCCCGGGCCAGCCGGGACCCAAATTTTCTACAATACATTGTGTCCACTCCATTCCTTTACAAGTTGGACAAGTCGGCATTTTGGGAAACTTGGGCCCGATGGAACTTAGAGCGCCTAAGCCGTCAGGACTCAATTTTTCAGCAATACATTGGTTCCTTGGTATTTCGGACCCAAGTTGAGGACGAGGAACCCTAGTTCCATCCGCAGCCATTCCACCGTAGCCCCCAGACCCATAATACATTAAAACATGCCTTTTCCCCATTTTTTCAAATTTTAGCAAATTTTCACTAACTCCTTAGATTTTTCTTGAATAGGGAAGTTAGAGAAAAGCAAGGGGTGCCTCCAAAATCCATTTTTGTGTTTTCACCATTTTTTCCTGTTCAAGTTTAAAGAAATTATGCAAGTTATCAAAATTCACCTTGGGGTAAATTTTGGATAACAGTACATAAGTGACCTAAGAATATGGAGACATAAAACCATTCAAGTTTGCCAAACTAACTTCTACATCCAACTTGATTATTGTACCAAGTGAACCAACTTCATATTCATGAGTTGGGACATCTAAAAGGGGATCAAAAACTCCCAAAGAATTGTGACATTGATTTCAGGTTAAAAAATCCTTAGAGGAGAGGGAAGATTAATGAGATCAACTATGATCTTTTTGTGCTCAACCATGTTATAATCACCTCCTAAAATCCACTCTACAAAGGGAAAGTTAGAATTCATCCAATTCCACAAAGTGACAAGTATTTGTGTGATATTTGGAGCATAAATTCAACATAATTCAATGATTATGTCCCCAACACATACCATAGCCCAAACACACCTATGTGTTGGGTCTTCATTTTTGGTAATTATCATAGAAGAAAGGGAGGGTGAAAGGAGGAGAATTGCACCTCCATGTCTTTCATGAGATGTACAGTGTGACAAGTAAGTGCTTGTAAATGTAATGCAACTTGAAGGAAGATAACCTCAAAGAGGTGATTTTGTATAACCCTTTGACGTGGAACTTTCATTCAATGAGAGTGAGCCCTCAAACATTCCATGAGAATAAGGAAAGCTTCATTGGACACCACCACAAAGAGGCTACTCAACCTTATTATTAATAAGTAGAAGTGATTAGAGTCGAGAATGGGGATAGGGAAAGAGATGGAGTTCTTCCAAAGCACATTTCATTTATCAGGATCTCTCTCCCCCGTCGTCTTGCACTTTAGACACTTTATGAGAGTCCCCAATAATGGGCTTGGCTACTACATTAGGACCTCGAGTGGAGACTCTTCCTTGTGAGGAAGATTTGGTTCTCTTTCCAACAACCTTCCAATTTTCAGGAAGATGAATGTCATTAAATTGAGTTTCCAAAACAAAATCTAGAGTAGAGTTAGTAGAGAGGAGTTAGGTGTCATTCTTAAATTAATTGTGGTTTACAATAGTGGAACCAAGGTCAAACAAGGGTAGAGATGGTGTTTTAGGTGGAGCTGAGGCATGATTTTCGAACTTCTTGTTCTCAAAATTAAGTTTGTCTAACCTTTGTTGTTTGATCTTGTGTTTGGGAAGTCACGAATAAAATGGCCATCTTCTCAACAATAAAATAATGTATTGGGTTTTTTGAGATAAAAATAGGTTGATGTTGAAGAAACCCTAGACCAAAAATCTAAATTGAAGCAAGCAAAAAGTTGAGAGAGATCAATTCCAATGCAAACTCTAGGACGATTCCATATACTTGAGAATATGTCCTTATTACATTTACACCGAGAACAATGTCTAGTTGGCTAGCTACATTATGTAAATATGAATCATTTTTTTTTTCATTTTTGTTGGAAGGAAGAATGAAAATCAACAAATTATTCTAGGTGTCCTTTTTGTAGATGCAGTTCTTGTCTTTTCCATTTTCCCATGTAAGCAATCCCTTAATATAATCATGACAAAAACATGCAAAAGACAAGCAATATTGAATCAAAGAATTGTGTAAATATTTCTTCTAATACTTTATTATTCTTTGTTTTCACATGAAAATCCATTCATCGGTGGTGGTTTTAAGTTCCTTGGGAAAATGCTCGATCGGGAACAAGGTGATAAAAGTCATGAATTTCAACTATTATCAAGAAAAAAAATTTAAAAAAAATCCAAGCCACGTGTTCAAACCATAATGATAACAATGTTATTAGTAGACAAATTGTCTTAAGCATTGGGAACATTTATAGGTCGTGACTCATAGATGCCATGTCTATCCCACATGAATGGTTGATCCAGAGCACATCACAAACATCCAATGGAACAACATCACATAGGACTTCATCGTGGAAGGGTTTGATTGCATATGGGAGGATACATTATTGTGTGACATGGAGATCTCTTCCTAGGTTCAACCACCCGATACTATATGGTTGGGGATGTGACTTTATAGGAAGGTTCAAAATTTTCACAACATCAACAAAAATTAAATTCTTTTGACTTCCACTATCAAGAATAAAATGCAGAGGCTTACCCTTTACCCAAAGTTTGGAGTGAAATAGCCTTTCCTTCTCATCCATCTTCTTGACTTGCAAGGTGGCAATGATCACATCCGGTTCAACATCTACAATTTCATCTTCTTCATCTTTGACCTCGTGGTGTCACCGGTGGAGCAGTGGGTGCTAAAGATGATGACTCAATGAGTAAGGACTTGATGGCTCGACATTCTTCCTTGGAATGACAATTAGTCTTGTAAAGGTCACACCACTTCCCTATCTTCTCCTTTTGTGTTTTACTTCCTTATGACTCCTGTTACCAACCCTGACATCGGGCCTAACCTTCCTTATCATTTTTCCCCTTAGAGGTTGGTTCTTTGTATTTCTCTTTCTATGCTTTTGTTCAATCTTGATCGTGAACTGTACCCCTCATCGAGGGTATAAAATCTGAAAGAGGTCGATGCCTCCCATATGTACCATTCAGGTCACCTGCAATATTTGAGGATCTTGTGTTGTTTTGTGTATTAGATGTGCAATCTTGCAACAGAGAATGAAAATTATCAAGTATAATCTGAATCGATTGGTCCTTATCTTGGCGGAGTTACGCCACTATATGTACAAATCATCATAGGCTCTAACAGGGTAGTATTCTTCCTTTATGGAATCCACAAAATCATCTCATGTAGGTTCCTCTATGATGCCCAGTTCATCACTATTGGTTTCGTTCTTGTACACACCCCACCAATTTTTGATAGAAAGTGATGATTTCAATATAGCAAATGTTATCTTTTCTTTATCGGTGAATGTATTGACAAATAAGTAGGGGATAATTGGTCCAACCAGTTTTCTACCACATCGAATTTATTTTACCCTCAAAGATAGGAATATCAAAATTTACTTCAACCTTAAAGGACATCGGCACCAATGAAGGGCTGGCTCGTAGATGAGGAGGCATGATTTTCCATTTGTATTCATTGAAGGATCTAGGTGAATTGTTGTAACATCTACTCCTTTTGCTCCATGAGAGCTTTGTTCACCATTTTCTTGAGAGGATCATTTGTCCTGTTTTACACCATTTGAGGTCTCTGCAACGAGTAGTCAAGTATTCTGAAGGATCTTGTGTGGACCACCCAAGCTTCTTATATCCCAACCTCATTCTGGGAATCATACACTCTCAAGACAACTTCACTTTAATACCACTGATCCAAAACTTAGGGGTTTTGGGATTAAAGGACAAAATAACAATTGTGTCAGATGTAAATAGTAAAACTATCTCTGAAAAGAGATGTATATTGCTCAAAAGATTGTGATTACAATAGCTATCTCTCGTAAGGAGATGGTGTCCTCCCCTTGCGGGTTACATATACTTATATACTACTTTTATAAATATGAAGAGACATCTAGAATAATGTGGAAGGTCACCAATATCGAGGATATGAGGTGGTTCACCTTATGTGAATTACATATATGAAATTTTTGTGAAATTATTATTTTTAGACAACATTTCAAAATTTGCATTTTTAGGCCTTTAGAAGCGGATTTTGGGGGTCAAACTTTGTTGAACAAAGTAGTGCACCATTTCACCATATTCTGCATGTTCTAATATTTCCGATGCATTTTGAATGGATTCAATAGGAGCTACGGTACAAAATTTATGACTCCCGGAAGTTGCCCCACTAGAATTGTTGTTTGGGTTGTTGCCTGGATTAAGATATCCCTTCATCAATCAATGCGTGAAGGCGGTAGTTTTATAACCTTGAGGGCTTGTTCCATATTTAAGAATTTGACCTATGATTTCTCAAATTTGTTGTTCTCTTCAACATGGCACACTCAACAAATTGTAACATCGCAGTTTAATAGTCATCTAGTGTTATTGTTAGCGGGGGTCTCGTGGAGGGGGTTGTTGCTCCTATTTTTATTGAGCACGTGGTCCCATGAAAAAGAAATTTGGGGAAACAAGGAATTTAATAAAATTTTCCTAAAAATAAGGAGCATCATGTTTTTAGGAGGAGAGTTTAAGGTAGCAATCTCGTGAAAGGGCAAGCCACAAATTTCTATTTGGTACTACTTCTATATTTTAGGAGGATTTTTGCATAAAAGTGGTTTCTGCTTTGTAAAAATCCAAGATAGCTTCTAGTTTTAGTGGATTCAAACAAATAAGATAAAATCTTTTGTAAAATACAATTAAAAATTTAACTCATGTGCCATTGACATTTGGAAAAAGAATTCCTAAAATCTCTTTTAGCTGCTGTAAATTCTACCACCTAGCAACTAGTTGGAATTCATACTACTCTTCCTAAGTAGTCGCTTGATGCGGGAGCATGCATGGAATTTGAGCAATCTTGTATTAAAAAAAAAAAAGGAATTATTTAATATTTTAGTTAATTTGTTTTTTCCACATGTACAACTATCAAACTGAGTGATTCTCGGAGTTGGCTGTTCTAAAACTAGCAATCGCATGTGTACAATGCAATGTGAACGCCAAATGGTATATGTTATTTGTTTTAGAGGGATAGTTATTACTTTTGTAGTTGATGTTGATAATGGGTGTGATTGATTTTGTAAGTGTAGATATATAGATGAACCACTTCATTTAAAGGTTTCATCTCTACATTTCAAACTTGTTACAAATTGTACATATTCATTTGTAAATCTCATATCATGAGTGGTAGCATTTTGCTGACTATTTTATTTGAACTAAACATGTTACATGAAGACTTCATACATTTGCAGATTTTATATCATGAGTGGTAGCCTTTTGTGGCCAATTTTTTTGGCACTAAACATGAATACATTTGATACCGCTTTTGATAGTTAATTACTTTGTAGTTGATGTGGTTTGTAATTATATGGGGGAAATTGTGTTAGTGTTGCAATGTGATTGAGATGGTGGTTACATTGATTGTTTGGTTGGTTTTTTGTTGAAAAATCATTTTTTGTATTGTTGATAACATGTTGATGTTGATAAAATGCTTACCTCTTCCACAAGACAATACTAGTCTATACAAATAATTAGTGTTCACTGCAACGTTGAATCTAAACAAAGGGCAATGAATTTATGTTACATATAATACTCTTGAAAATTAAGTTTACCGTCTACTTCTTCTTTTCTCGTAATCCTTAGAAGATGACCGAGATATTAATGGTATTTGTCTTGAACCTCCATGTTTTTCATTGTCATGCTTATCTACTCTATGTTTTGTACTTGTCTTGTGACTTTTCAACTTAGCAATTTGTGTAGAAAGAGAATTCATATATAGCTGATCATCAACATCACTAAATGAATGCATTCTCATCAGCCTTTTATTAGGTCCCAATTTTTTTGTTGTTTGTCCCGGGAAGGAGGAGGAGAATGCATTGAGAGAGGAGGAAAATACATGAGCAGGGTGGGAGAACACAATGTAGTTTTTTCTGGGAACGAGAATAGTTCGAGTGCCTCTAAATCCTTATGTGCTACTATAGGGGCTGCATCTGCTCAAGGTCTTGTTCTTCCATTGTCGATTCATGTTGTTTTATAACCCCATATTCCTTATCCCTTGTTGATTCATGTTGTATTGCATGGTCTTTAGAATTTTTCACATTACTCTTGCCAACTATTCATATTCATTTTATAGTTATGAAAATTCACTCCATCAATGACTTTGTTCCTACTTAGGGATAATCTCAAAGATTTATTTTTTCCATCTATTTAAAAATGTTAAGAACTCGGGATTTTTCCAAGCATATGACGAGTTTGTGAAGAAACTCCGCCTACCTACTACTGAGATATGTGTGAGATTTTAGATGGGAAAGCTTCAATGACAGCAGGAGGTTTGAGTCCCTTACAAATCAACACTCAAGTAAAATGAAAGTGGCTACTCTGAAGGAAGGGATAGAGAGAAAGGATTATGTGAAAGCTACCCTGAAGAGAAAGTATGTGTCAGTTGAAGAGAAGATAGTGGTAGAGGACATTATATCCTAAATGCATTGTGCATCCAAGAATAAATTACCAATAAAATCCTTGGAGAAAAATGGTGTTATTCTATTGCCATCACACCATAGAATTGTAAGAGTCTCAGGATCTAGAGATTCAAGTAAGAAACTCTTGATTTCCAGGAATCTAAGATGGAGTGCTCATAGTGGAGAATTTGATGATGATGCACATTCTAATGGCTTTCATATCACTTCAAAGGCTAGGGATTTTATTGAATATTGTGATGGACGTGTATCTGGTAAGAGCTTGCAGATCCATTCGCAATTTAATTCTGATTCTGAAAGTCTTTTAAGTAGCAGAGGTCATAAGAGTGAGTCTAATGATTGGCCAAAGAATCCTACTCAACCCCACTTGTCAATTGAAATATTGGAAACAAGGCCAGTTCTACAGAAAAGAATGATCGACAATCAAGTTTTGAAGGACAAATATGATAGTATTGCTCAACATGAATCTCATAGTCTAAGATCTGATGGGCTGAATGATTTTATCTGTGAAGAGCGTCAAGATGGTGTTATTGGAGATGAGTTGGCGGGGCTCATTTTCATGTGTAATGATAGACAGAGAATTAACTGTTTTCAATATAAGGTGTTTGGTATGCCCAAAGCAAAGTTGAGACTTTTAGACCATGTAAAGCAAGGTACTAAATTGTTTCTTTTTGAGTATGAATCTAGGCAGATTTGTTGCATATTTGAAGTTGCTTCTTATCCTGGAATTGATCTTGAGAATGATGCCTTCAGAGGATCTGAAGTTGACTTCCCCTTACAATTATGCTACTCTTCAATCTCTGTGTGATAAATATGTAGATGGTTTTTATGTTCTACACTTGTAACATTATCAGAAACATGATCAATGTTGAGTGTCCTTTTAAGATGTTCAATGATTTTTACAATTTGATATTATAAATTGTTTCCCCTTATATAGGAAACAAGCTATTTTTCCAAATTATGTTAATGAAAACCTCATATTAGCAGATTGCAAATCTTCATCTCTAAGATTGTGTAAAACATGGGTTATAATGATTTGAAGATCTTCAGCTCTAGGATTGTGTTAAACATTGGTTATAATGATTTGTAGATCTTAACTACTGAGATTGTGTAAAACATGGTTGTAATGATTTGGAAGTACTTTTACTTGAAAAATTCAGGTTACTAGTGTTGGGCTTTCTAAAATGGCAGCAAGGGGTGGGATGTAATAGAGTGAGTGTGTTCTCTTTTATTTTCAAACTTAAATTTGATGTCCATTGGACTATCGTAAGGCAATTTCAACCTTAAATTTGTGTACATTTGACCATCACTTCAAAGGTTTTGTTTCCTTTTGCTTGAAGAATCACAAAACACTAATATCTTGGCCATATGGTAGAGTTGGGCCCTATTTTTATGAATTTTTTTCTTAAGACCAACATAATCGTGCAACTAAATTGTTCTCATTTTCACACATCAATGAGAAATTTGCAAAGCATGTAATAGAGTTATTAATCAATATGGTATGTGAAAAATTCAAGATAAGAACCTTTGAATTGATATCTCAAAGTCGATTTTAGATAGATGTATGAAGATATATGAAAATGGCATGAGGTTAAAGTTGTTTCCAAACAGTTACTGCCGAGACAAGAGAATTATAAGCTTTTCTTTTGAAATATGTATATGAACTGCTAGTGTCAAATATTATTCCTCCTAGGATTTCTTCATCTCCGTTGTTCGCAAGAAGTTTTTTCCCAATGATCATCTATGCAGTTCCCACATAATAGTATTTCCTGATAAATAAGGGAGCAATCTGCGACTATGCTCGTAGACTGTTTTAGATGAAAAAAGAGTTCAAGAGTTTCCATTTTATGAGGAATTGTTAATTTCTAGATCAGAGGATGGTTGTCTAACTAGAGGCCTATTAGTGAAGTTTTCCCTTTACTTCTACTTTAAACATTTTAATAGTTGATTCCAACAAAATAGATGATACTATTATACACTTGGTTTAAATAAAGAAAAGTATATGGATTTAAGTAGATCCATCTCATTGATCAATAATTATTTTTCAAATGACACAGTTCAATAATCGAACACAGAAACACATAATGTTCAAAGAGAGCAATACATTATCTCAGAGAGATAAAAACCTAGTGAATTGATTTATTTCCATAGTATCAAAGGAAATTGCAGCCATAAATACTTTGTTAGGCAAGGAATAACAATGCATTATCCAATAAGAGTAAGGGTGGCAGTGACTGGGCCAAGATCCACAGTTTTGTGGTGGGATTATTTACAAGAGGACCACAAATGGTGAAAACTTGACAAAAATAATGAAACATCTGCAAGCTACACTTTTGTTCATTTTAGTAGTTAAATATTTAGAAAGAAAGAACCATCAGTGCAAGAAAACACATAAAATAGTAATTTATAAATCAGGATGCAATTCTCAAGAAGAATGATAACATGTGATGGAAAGGTAACAGGTTATAGTACAAAAGTGAAATCAAACTACCAACATTGAAGAAGAGCTCAATAGATTTTCCCTTCCAATATGCTTCATTAGAAACAGAGGAACACAAATGGACTAAAAGCAAGAAGAGAAGGTATTTTGCAACTCTTCAAACAAATGCATTACATCTTGCTGTGAGAAAATCCATGGGAGTAAGACATAAAGGTCAATCATGATGGGGAGGCTAACACTCATTGGTGCATATTGATGTAATAAACCATATCTTATAGAATTTTGAGGAATAAGGTAAGCAACTAATCTCAAAATTTTAACTTGTGTGTCTAGGTCAAAACAAATTTGAGCAAAAAACGCAAGAAGAGAAAGCTTGTTATACATTAATTCAAAAGGATTGTACCAAAAAGAAAAATATTATGAAAAATTGGTATGTCCACCATGCTCTATAGTTGAGAGGTAAGCCAGACAGGGCCTCTAATAGAAGCCTAAGATTTTAAAGGATGGGAAGGCTGTAAAAGCATGACGGTGAGTTGTGGCGGTATGAGGCCAGACATGGGATCAGTACCACCATATGATTGGAGGTTGAAGTCATTTAACTGGGATTCAAGATGGATCAGAATGTTCCCTGTAAGACTTGATTGTCAAGATGGTTTCAAAAGTTTTAATTCCAGTGCTTCATGGCATCGCCAAAACCTGTTGCAATCATTGGAGAATCAAGGATGTGCTAGAAGATATCAAGATCTTGTCTGGATATTTCCAAACAATAAGTGTCTTCCACATAAGATGCGGATTCGATAAGGAGCAAATGTAATAAGATCTAATAAAACTAATATAACTGCCAGTTTGAGTCATAAATTTCAAGTAATTTGTTCAATTGATGACATTCATGGTTTGTCGAATGGCAGGTCTGCAGACCTTAAATGTCAAGAATGGAGGAGGCCTTTATCCTTGGAGAAAGGTTTGGTAATGAATATTTGTAGGGTACTGGTGAGGTGGTGTGGCTGTTTTAGAAGTTATAGACTTCTACAAAAAACAAATTTGTTAGCAAATATGTTGAATGTTTTGTTTAGTGTATGCAAGAAGTCAGGGCAGTTGAAACAAAAAAACAATTGACATGAATTATCTAGACCTTAAACGTCAAGAATGTAAGAGGCCTTGATCCCTAGAGAAAGGCTTAGTAATGAATAAATGCAGTGTATTGGTGAGTTGATGTGGCTATTGAAGGAATTATCGACTTGTAAAAATATAATGTTAGTTGAAACAAAAAACACATGAGATGAAGTATAAATATGAAGAGCAGCTATATGTGGGCATTGGATTTCTGAGTATTCTTTTGAGATCTACTTATAAAAATATAGATATCAAATCCTTTCAGATCCATATTTTTCAGACATACTGAATCAAACTGATGCAAGTTTCCAAATTTGGTAACTATGGATCAAAATAATTGGGCCTCTTTATGATTGTCATGTAATCCTTGACCACGTTTCTTTTCGTATTTGAAGAGAGGCAAGCTTGATGTTAATATTTGTTGTTCTCTGTCAAGAATATTCAAGCAATGCCTAAAACTATTATTTTAGCTATAGAGTAGCCAGAAGTTAGATTTTGTCAAAGTCATGTGTTGTAGGCATATTGCAAAAAAAAAAGAGGCTGCAAATTAGAGCTTTTCTTTTAGCTTAGATATCAAGTGGAGTGCATTAGATGGAGAATTGATTGCTAAAAACAAGGGACAAATATCAAGACCTGCATACATGAATGGATAACAAGTGTAGAGTAGTAAGAGATGCTTATCATGATGCGGGTGCTTTATCTCAAGATGGACATGTCTGAGCATATGTGTGAATATTGGTCAGACGGGAACAAGATATTGTGAACATTCCAAAGTCTAAATAACTATAAGCCTAACTAATGACCAAGATGAAGGTGAATCAGGTCTAATTAATTAACCAGAAGTTTATTTGAAGAATTTATCTCAGTCCACATAATTGATGGAAAGACGAATAGCCTAATCCAATTCCCTAGGATCTAACAATTAAGATGCTACAAAATGTGAAGTGAGAGAATTCAAAGGCATAAAACTGAGAAACTATAGTGTTGAATACTAAGGCCGAGTGAGAAACTACTTTGATGAAGCTACAGACTTTGGCACTGAATCTTTATGTTGCTACACAAGGAGCATTTTAGTTCAACACTGTAGTTTGGCACTAAAAACACTCCTCGTGTAACAATATAAAGATTCAATGTCGATACTTTGATGAAGCTTTTGAGATTTCAGGCTCATATAGGAATCATTTGAGGATTATCCTAAGAGATTTATTTTGATCTAGAGAGAGAGACTGGGTGTCTTAATTCAAGCTTACATTGATGGATTTCCAAGCATAGGAACCCAAGTCATGGATGAGGTAGGCACATGATCATCGCCGAAGAAATTGTATCCTCCTTTTTTCCCCCTCCAGCAATGCAAAGGCCTATGACATTTTTATAAGACCTTGCTTTGCCCACTGAGATGCGAGACTCACCGTGTACTACTACTGAGACCCAAAACACCATTTGTGGCTTGCAAGGACTTTGCCAAAGATCCATCCTAGTCATATCCACACCTGTAGGTTGTAACATTGTCTCTAACAAGGAGTCCCATAGAAGACCCACCATCACTGTACTTAATATCATAATGGCATATCTAATGGCAGAAGAAAGTGCTTTGAAATCCCTGACGTCCTTGTCAAAGATGTTGACAACAACAAAACAAGGATGGCCGTAAAAAATAAAACAAGAGAAAAAGGAGGGCCATTTATCATCTGTATTTTATGTCACTACCGGTCATGAGGCTGTCCTACAACACGATCCATGTGAAATTTATATTTGCAAAGGTAAGGAGTGATTAATTTCATTTAATAGCAAAGGCATGTTTCATTTTGAACAATTGAGATAAAAGAATGAAGTTGAAAATTGGGAGGAAAGCATTCCTAGCCATATGAATGGTGCCCAGTCTATTAGTTTAGATGTATCTTTTCACGTAGCTAAATTTGTATATGGAATTCTTGAACATGCTCCCTATTTGGTACTGAATCCAATAGAGGTCTCAATGTCGATTCCGAGCCCTAAGGATGGGATGATGCTTCGATCGACCTTCCGTGCAATTGCAGAGGATGTCCAACACCAACAACGCTCTCTTAGAATGGTCCTCTCTCTCAACCAACATCTCCACCACAAGAGGAAAAGCCCCTGTCTCTACCACTTTAACTTGATATCTTTTGTTGAGGGCTATGTTGTAAATGGTGGCCAGACTTGCTTTTGTAGCTGCTGGGCATATGGGCTCTCGCAACAGTTGCACCACTCCTTGTACTTGTTGTTCGAAACCTTTTCCCTAATAATTGTGACAACGTCACTCTTTGCCTATGCAAATTGCCTTGGTGAAGAATGCATACAAGGCGACCCCTAGCGTGTGACAAAGAAAGCAATTCCAGGGCTCATGAAGCAAAAAAACAACTAAAAACCTATAAAATTAATCGCATTGAAAAAACATCAAACAAAGCGTCAAAATTAAATACCTTGAAAAACGTCCAGGAGGTCATCAAATTTAACACTACTATAGAAATGTCTAGAATGATCTTTCCCATAGAGAGAACGCCTTCAGCGTAATTAGAAAAGTGTTGTAATGGCCTACCTTGTTTTATAGTTTAAGTTTATTAATTGCATGCTTGTTTTTAGGGGGCTACTATATAAGGTAGAAGATAGGAGGAAAACACAAAAAAATTAGTGCATTTTTTTGGTGGAAATTTCTATGTTATATAATGATATCAAATTTGTCCTTGTATGAGAGGATGGGATTGCTTTGTGATGATTTTGAATTACTACAAGTTAGAGAATTAATAAAAAATGTTGTGTTTATGCTTATGTGATCCTTGCTTTGCATCAAATTTTGTGCTATAATTGCGGGTGTATGTTGGTTGCGCCAATTTTGGTATTAGAGCAGAGTCCGTCCTTGTTGAAAAAGTGTGTGAAAAAAATTAAAATTGTATTTGATTGCTACATGCTATGAAAAAGTTCTCGCAAGTGTTGAGAGAGATTGAGTGATAATGGATTTCAGATGGGGCGCTGATAGAAGGGTGCAAAAGCAAGAGCACCTAGAATTGTTGATTTAACACAAGTGATGAGAGAGGTCCAAGCAAGAATAGCTGCAATAGAGACGACCCAAAGAAGAATTCACATTGAGGAGTGAGTGATGATGAAGAAGAGTGAGCTCAAGAAGCTCAAGGACATGAAGATGAAGTAGAAAATGCACTGAGACCAGATTTCTCAGAGCCATGGCAAAGATTGGAAGCAAACCCAAAGCTGGGACACCTTATTATAGTGGAGGCTTGAATGTTGAAGAGCTCATAGATTGGATTACAAAGATGGAAAAATACTTTGACTATGAATCAATGGAGGAGCCCAAGAAAGTGAAGTTTGCATGCACAAGGTTAAAAGGTCATGCATCTTTATGGTGGGACTATGTGCAAACTGAGAGGCAAAGAGAGGGAAAGAGAAAATTAAAACTTGGGATAAGAATAGTGACTAAACTGAAGGCCAAATTCTTACCTTCAAACTATCAAATAAGCTTATTTAGAAAGTTGCAAAATTTAAGACTAAAAGAAGTTAGAATGATGGAGTTTTACAAACTCACTATAAGAGTTCATGTGGAAGATAACTCACTATAAGGATTGGACATCCAAGATGAAATTAGTTTGCTGAACTTTAGAAGTGTAGAAGAAGCCTATCAATGTACATTGAAGGCAGAAGAGAAGTTGTCACAAAGCAACACATGAACTCTAGAGGTAGAGGAAGGTTTTCAAGAGGAAGGGAACAAAACTTTGGTGGAAGAGGACAACAAACCCATGATGGAGAGGCAAGTAACTCAAGACTCAGAACTTTAATGCAAGAGGAAGAGGAGGTTATACGCCTAGAGGAAGAGGGTTCTATGGAAGAGGAAGAGAATTCACGAGGAAATGTTATAACTGCAATAATATGTTGGTCATAGGTCATTTTAGTGCCCAAAACAAACACAAAACAACAATAGAAGGACTAAAGGAACAACCCATATAGCCCAAGGAGATGAAGAAAGTGTTGGGTCACTTGTGCACACAAAAGGACAAAGCAAGGAGAAGCCCTTTAATGAGAAGAGTACTCTTGAAACCAGCAAAAGAGACAAATGAACCACCACAACGGAAGAACCTCTTTAGGACATCTGCAAATCTGGAGGTAAGTGTTGTAAGTTAATTATTGATGGGGGTAACATGGATAACTTAGTGTCTAAGGAAATGGTAGAGAAGTTTGGGTTAAAGCCAAATGCACCCAACCCCTTATAAAGTTTCTTGGTTGCTCAAAGGACACCAAGTACTAGTAAATGAACAATGTGTGGTTAACTTTCAAATTGGAGCATATAGAGATGAAGTTGTTTGTGATGTTATGCCCATGGATGTGTGCCATGTGCTTTTGGGTAGACCATGGCAGTTTGATAGGAGAGCAATACATGATGGTAGGGCAAACACATATACTCTTGTGAAGGATGGGAAGAGATTCATGTTGAGTCCATTGAAAGATAAAGGAGAAGAGGTGGACAACAATCCAAAAGTGATGTTAGTATCTGGAAAAGAGTTCTTGATAGAGACAAAGAAGGAAGAGGCATGTTTTGCCCTCATTTCCAAACCCATGCAAGTGGAGACAAACACCAAGGTGAGTGACCTACCTACTGAAATTCAGAGTTTATTGGAAGAATATGTTGATATAGTATCCAATGATTTGCCTGAGGGATTACCACCAATAAGAAGCATTAGTCACCACATGGACTTAATGCCAAGAGCAAGTTTGCCAAACAAGGCAAGCATATAGATTGACACCTCAAGAGAACGAAGAGATAAGAGACAAGTGCAAGAGCTGTTACAAAAGGGTCTGATTTGTGAAAGTTTAAGCCCATGTAAAGTTCCAATTGTGTTAGCAGTAACAAAGAAAGGTGGAGAATGGAGAATGTGTATGGATTCAAGGGCAATAAATAAGATCACAATAAAATATAGGTTCCCATTGCCAAGGATGGATGATTTAATGGACTGTCTAAGTGGAGCCAAATACTTCAAGCAAGATAGATTTAAAGAGTGGGTATCACCAAATCGGATAAGAGAAGGTGATGAGTGGAAAACAACGTTTAAAACCAATGATGGGTTGTATGAATGGTTGGTTATGCCATTTGGTTTGTCTAATGCCCCGAGTACATTTATGAGACTCATGAACGAGGTGCTGAAACCATTCACGGTAAGTTTGTGATTGTTTATTTAGATGATATTCTGATTTTCAGTCATTCTAAAGAGGAGCATTTGAAGCATTTGAGGTTGGTTTTGAATAAGTTGAAGGAAGAAAGTTGTTGATCAACTTAAAGAAGTGTAGTTTCATGCAAAGGGAACTGATATATTTGGGATTTGTGGTATCAAAAGATGGGTTGAAAATGGACCCTGAGAAAGTAAAAACAATAGTGGAATGGCCTTTGCCAAAGACTATGTTTGAAGCTAGGAGTTTTCATGGTCTAGCTAGCTTTTATAGAAAGTTTATAAGAAATTTTAGTGGTGTTTGTGCACCCATCACTGAGACTATGAAGGGAGACAAGAAGAAATTCCAATGGACAGCTGCAACAGAAGAGAGTTTTCAGTTATTGAAGAGGAAAGTTTACAAACAACCAGTTCTAGCATTGCCTAATTTTGACAAAGTGTTTCAAGTTGACTGTGATGCAAGTGGGACAATATAGGTGCAGTACTCAGTCCAAGAAGGTAAGCCTATTGCTTATTTTAGTGAAAAGTTAAATGAAGCAAAGAGAAAATATTTTGTTTATGACCAAGAGTTTTACGCAATAGTTCAAGCTCTTAAGAAGTGGTGGCATTATTTGTTGCCAAAAGAATTTGTTTTGTTCACTGATCATCAGGTGCTGCAATATATAAACAACCAAGGTAAATTGAATCAAAAGCACACTAAATGGGTAGAATTCCTTCAAAGTTACACTTTTGTTTTAAAACATAGAAGTGGCAAATCTAACAAAGTGGACAGATGCCTTGAGTAGGTGAGCTCTTGTATTGAATGAGCTTCAAGTAGAAGTCATTGGGTTTGAATCAATGAAAGAATTGTATGAAGAAGACTCAGATTTTAGAGAAGTGTGGGCAGCATGTAAAAACCCAACAGCTGTTGACAGGACTCCATGGCTGGAGTATATGATTCAGGAAGGTTTGTTATTCAAAGGGAAGAGGTTGTGCATACCTCAAGGTTCCATGAGGGAGAACCTTTTGAAGAGAAGCATAGTGGTGGTCTAGCTGGTCACTTTGGGTATGACAAAACATTGGCACAGTTGAGTGATCACATTATTGGCCAAAGATGAGCACAAATGTTAAAAATTTGTAGAAAGATGCAGAATATGCCAGCATGCAAAGGAAAAGTCAGAACACAGACTCTATCAGCCATTACCAATTGCAAATAAGCCATGGGATGCGGTGAGCATGGATTTTGTGCTCGGTTTACCAAGAACTTATGAGGTAATGATTCCATTTTTGTTGTTGTAGATAGATTCTCAAAATGGCGCATTTCATAGCATGTAAGAAGACTAATGATGCCACAAATATTGCAAATTTGTATTTTCAAGAAGTTGTGAGATTACATGGGTTGCCTATGAGCATTGTGTCAGATAGGACACTAAATTTGTAGGGACATTTTTGGAGAACACTGTGGAAGAAATTGGGCACGAGATTGAATTTTAGTTCAGCCTATCACCCTCAAACTGATGGGCAAACAAAGGTGGTGAACTAGTCTCTTGGGAATTTGTTGAGGTGCATAGTTAGTGATAAGCCCAAACAGTGGGATTTAGCTTTGGCACAAGCTGAATTTGCCTATAATGACTCTGTAAACAAAGTACAGGTATGAGCCCATTTCAGATTGTATATGGCAGCAACCCAAGAGGAGTTTGTGAGTTAAGAAGCACAACTAAGATGACTAGGAGTGCTGAAGGTGAGGAGTATGCCCAAGCCATGCATGATGTACACATGGAAGTAAAGAGAAAGTTGGAAGAAAGTGGGAAGAGATATAAACAATATGCTGATCAGAAGTGCCGGGAGAAAGTGTTTGAAGTGGGAGACTTAGTATTGGCACATTTATGCAAGGAGCGGTTTCAAGAGGTGAGTACAACAAGCTCAAAATGAAAAGATTAGGCCTTGTAAGATATTACGCAAGTTTTCAGCCAATGCATATGAAATAGAGTTGCCTGAAGGGATAGGTATTTCACCTATCTTTAATGTTTCAGATCTTTACCCATTTGTTGAGGGTTACACAAGTGAAGAGAACTCAAATGAAGACTCTTCAACCATTGATTGGAGAGCACAAATGCCTGAGGGAGAAAAAGAAGAAATTGAAGCAATCATAGACATCATAATCAACAAGAGCACAAGGAATGAGGACTATTATGAATATTTGATCAATTGGAAAGGGCACGCAGTAGAGGATGCAACATGATGTTTGAATCTAAGTTGTGAAGAAGGGACAATCCATCAATGAGCTCACATTAGGTTCATGAGCGGGAGCTCATGTTTTATTTACTCTAGGTTTTTGATGCAAGAGCATCCACAAGATTTGAGCAATTTTGTATCAAACAAAAAAAGTAAAAAACTGTTGTAACAGTCTGCCTTGTTTTATAGTTTAAGTTTATTAATTGCATACTTGTTTTAGGGGCAGGGACTGCCACAGAAGATAGGACGAAAATACAAAAAGGAGTGCAGTTTTTGGTGGAAAATTTTGTGTTATATAATGGATCAAACTGTCCTTGTATGGGAGGACGGGACTGCTTTGTGTAGTTCGTGAATTACTGCAGGTTAGAGAATTAATCAAAATTGCTGTGTTTATGCTTATGTGATCCTTGCTTTGCACCAAATTTTGTATTATAGTTGCAGGAATATGTTGGCTACACCACCGCTGCTCCAAAAATTTAGGAGAATATTCTATTATTTGCAGTTATACTGTAAAAAAAATTGCATGTGACCACCTGCAAAATAAATATAGAAGCAACAGCCCCCTCCTTGGGACCGCTACCTAAGCTGTAAAAAAGGGGGAGCTAGAAGTTTCCCACACCCACTTCTAAATTGTAGGAACATATTATGCCAAATGTCAATTTGTAAATGGCCAAATTTGTTTTAAATTTTATTGCAAATTAAAATATAACATTTTTAAATATCTACCCTACACTAATGCAGCATACTTTCAAAAAACTTTTATGCCATGGACCACTTTTACTATAAATATTCCTAGAATAACTCTCCACACCACGTAAGAAAATTTGGGAGCCCCCTCCCATGGGACCACATGCTAAATTAAAGAAGTTATTATTAGACACGCATTTCAGATTTGGAGTTGCTGTTATTATTAGACCATATAAATATATTGTAACTCTAGCGTTATTGTTAGACATGTTAAATTTGAAGTTATTATTAGACATGTTTTCAGATCTACATTTGCTGTTATTATTAGACTATATAAATATATTGTATCTCTAACCTTTTTCATCTATAAAAGCAAGGGTGGGTGGGTGGGTGATTCATTTTGTTAAGTGCAGTATTTTGCTATTCTTTCTTTATAGTTATATACAGAGTTGATGTGTGTTTGAGTGAGAAATCTGTTTGCTTTGCAGCGCTACTTTTATATGTGTTTACTTTATGCAGTCTTGAAGTTTCAATTAAATGCAGTATTTGCACTTTTGAATTTTTTTAGTCTAACAATATGCTGTTTTGGAGATGTGCTTAGCTAAAGTTATGTTCACAGTAAGTGCAGATCTGCACACGATGAATTAAACTTTAACATTGTATCCTCTTCTACTTCAAGAAAGCGGACATATGTGAATTTCTTCAACGAAGCTGCTCTATTAATTGCAATCTCCAATTCACTACGCTTGTTCCCCTATTAATCCACGATTTCCCATTTGAAAGTGTTGTTCATTTTGATTCCAATCTCTTTCATTCAGTTTAGTATGCTGATTTTTCACCATGCAGATGAGCTTCAATTTCACAAAAAAATACCGTGCATAATTGTTTTTAATTGAAGATGTCATCTCTTACAACAGCAACAAAATCTGTGAGACCAGAAGCTCAGAAATGAAACAGCAAAAGCATGACAAACACAATTACAAATTCATCTTCCTGAAGGAGTTTGTGTGATCATTTTTGACATTTCTGATTTGCTTCTCAACTTTCACCATTTGCTGTCCTAAATCAGTGTTGTGGACAAGATTCTTTTGGACATGGAGAAAGAGGAAAGAGAGATGGAGCTGCGAAGGATGCAGAAGCAAAAGAAAAATATTATGGAGGTTATCATAGACTTGAAGGAGATAGTTGTGAGAACAAAGCTTTCTCAATATCATAGATAAGAGGAGAGAGGAGAAAGATGGCATGGATCACACCATGCGTTGTTGGAATGAAAAGGAAAAAGGTTTCTTGGAGCAAGAAGACCTTGAAAGAGATGAAAGAATCTCTTTTGGAAGAAGAGAGTTCTGGTGTTGAGAAGAAACCAGAAAGAAGTTCATTGACAATGGATTTCATGCATGGAGATGGTGTAGCTGAGGGTGTTCAACATGTTGCAGAAATTGCTCTCATGGAGCATGAGGATGAAAATGAAGAGAAGAAAGAAGATGATGTGGTCTTAATGTGTCATCAAGAGGAGGAGAAAGAGATTGGGAAATCTCTTGAAAATATAGGCATGTAAATGATTGCATGCATGAAGGTAAATTTGGAGATGAGGTTGATTTGCAAGTTGCAAGAGAGATTGATGTCATAGAGCATGGAGGTGAATATAAAGACACGAAAGAAGAGGAAGAGAGAGTCATTTTTGAGACAACCATTGCAAAAATGGACACGAAAGAACATAGTGTTATTATAGCAGCCAGAATACAACATGCAAGTTGTTTTATTTACCAAAGTAAATTAGTTTCAGGACTAACTGAATATTTCATGTTTGTGCTGGATGGAAATTTCAAAGAGAGCAACGACTTGATGTGGTAGTTATCAGTGAGTTTGCAGTGAAGGAGGATCGTGTCATTTTCAATTTGGTTGAACAATGTGTGGTTGCAAGAAAGGCAGAAATTGTCCTTGCAAGTATACATGAGCTTGTACAAGAAGAGACCTGGTTTGATTTATGGAGGAAACGGAAGAAAATAAATAAAACCACCTTTGAACCAGAATTTCTAAAAGATGGGGAGAATGATGTAACCGATTAATTAAGTGTTGTTTGTTGTAGTGGAATTATTAAGAGTCTTTTTAGGAGTTGTTTACTAATAATAGTCATTTCCCTAATTGCCATGTTCTTGTGGAGTTAAGGGAACAGCTGGAATTGCTAGCTATTTTAGAATTAGTAAGTCCAAATAGGAGTATATTTCTTTCAGATTTAAGACCAATGCATGTTTGGTGTAGAGAGCATAGAAGATTGGGAACAGAGGTGGATGTAATTTGTTTGTGATGAATAAATAAAACATTATATTGTGTATGCAGTTTTAAAGAAGAAATTTATCTGTTGTTGTCTTCCCGCTTTCTGCTGCGCTTAAATTCTTTATATGTAGAAAATGTGCTTTGAAAATTGGAGGAACAAAAGTTTGCCTGAATCAAGTAACCTGAGGAGAGTATGCAACATTAAACAACAATTAGAGTAAAGCTTTTGAATTCAACTGCAAAAGGAATACACGAGTTATTGAATACATCAATGCATCTTCTCTTCCACAAGTTGCTGATAATCATTTGCCTAAAAGATTCAGCAATCACATTATGAGAATTGTTAATGCCTAGAACAGTGTTTTAAAAACCATTCCAGTTCCGGTTCGGTTCGACCGGTTTGACGGTTCATTAAAAAAATTCAAACCATTAGAAAAACTGAACCAATGACCAGTTTCATGTACGGAACTAGCCGATTCAGTATCGGTTCAGTATTGAACCGGTCAAACCAGCCGGTTCCGTACTGGACCAGTCTGAACTAGTTGAGGAAGGTTTTGCCTTAAAACATTTTTTTCCCAATTTTAGCTTTTAAGTTACCTTTTTCCAACCCTAACCCTAAAATGATGTTATATAGACCCCGTTTGGAACAACAACAGTTAAATGATCTCATCTTCGTGCAATACAACCTCCGGCTAAGGCGCAACCAATTACTGAATAGGATACCTAATATAGATCCCATTGTCTTGGATGATATTGATCCAACCTCAGAATGGGTAGAGGAGAGTCACTTGGCAGAGTTTGATCCCGATGACTTGGGGTGGATGGCTTTGGATGATGAACCACTAGTAGCACCAAACATGGCAAACACTAGTTGTGCTACTACAACTACTGCAGATGTCCTTGAGGAGTCTGATGTGTTTAAGCCAAAGGAACATGATGACATTGATGAGGATGAGGATCCCATTCTTAGCAGTGGTGTTGAGTTTGATGATTGATATCAAACATGTAGTAGCTTGTAGCATATTGTTTTTTGGACTCTATAGGCCATTTAGAGCCTCATTGTTTATGTATTTTGTTTTGGATATGTAGTGCACTCGGTGCCGTTTTGCTATATTTACCCTTACATGGTATATACATGAGCAAACTTTGCATATTTTGTCTCTAATTGTTTGTAATCATGGTTTGGAATCTTTAAAATTTCTTGTTTTCATTAAAATTGTAATATTTTATGTATTTTTTAGTAAACCAGTTCATAAGTTTTAAACCGGTCTGGTTCCAACCCGATTCTAGTTCGGTTTCAGTCTAACCTCGGTCGGTCTCGAGTCCGGTTTTGATTTTTAAAACATTGCCTAGAAGAGTTTGTTTCCAAGACAACTGGTGTCTAATAATATTAGGAAAGTCATTGTGCACAGTAGCCCATGTTCTTTTAGCAAACCCGCATCTCCAAAATATATTCATGTTGGATTCGGGAGATTGCAGACTGGACACTTAAAGAGGGTTGCGATAAGAAATAGAAAGTTGTCACCAGTAGGCAACTTGTGAAAGAGTAGCTTCCGAGCAATGATCTGAGCCATAACATCAGCTTTGGAGTTCCAAATGGCAGCTCCAAAGTGCTGGCATTTAACTTTAGAAAGTTGCATTTCCACTTCAAATTAAACCCTTGTTCCAAAGGCAATCCCAGAAGGAGTTTCTGATAAACATATTTAAGTAGACAGGGATCAAGCCTATGGCTATTAGGCCACCTCCAATCCTTCACGAAGTTACATTGAACCACAGTGAACACCTTCACAAGTAATGAATTATCCACAAGCTCTTGAATTTCATTTACAACAGTCCTGTAAATGTTCTATAGGTGAAAAAGATACATTAAAAGAGATCAATGCTTCCATTGACAGCCACATAAGTGCCATAGATCTCCAAATCGACAAATCTCTTTATTAAACATGCATTTTCCTTTCAGCCTAGACGAAGAGCAAGGGGCAGCCTGCTAATTTGAATATGTCTATTCCACCAAACAGAGGAAGTTGGAGAGCTAAGACCATGTCGAAGTTGTTGCCTTTCCATTCCAATAGTTCAGAAGAATCTTGCCATGCTTTCCACATACTATTAAGCGGGGCAGAGGGAGAGAATTTAAAAAATTTAGGAGCAGCAGCTTGTCATACATACACACTTCTTTCCATTGACCTTTAGAAGTAGCTATTGAAAACCTGTGGTGCACAAGAACTTACCATGGTTCAAAACTGTGAAGAGCCCGGATGGTCCATTTATAGATCAAGCATTTACCTTGTGTCCAAGGATCCATGATGCCAAGTCTTCCTTTGTCTTTCAGCTGAATGCTCTGTTACCAGGAAACGCCTAGGCGCCCCCCCCCATTTCGTTTCCGACACGGAAACTCCTTCGAAACGTCCTAGAGATAAGTATACATGATAATAATTCAACAAATACAAAATATTTTGAGTAATTTATCAGTTATACTTATCTCTTATGGTCTATGGAGTACAATTTTAAAATGAGTACTATATATATATTGTACAGACGTTTCCTATAACGTTTCGTACCCAAGGTTTTTTGAAAATTGGCGTTTCCGCATGTTTTGTACCCATACCCGTTTCCGTTTCTTGGCAACATAGGCTGAATGTATTGATTCTAAGAGATGCCTTGCATATTGTCGTTGTCCCATTTGGCCCAAATAAGTATTTTTATAAGCTTCATGAATCTGTTGTGGCAAGTTTTAGGAGGAAGTGGCATGAAGAAAAAGTAAACACACATTGCAACAAAAACCTTGTTAGCAATTTTTGATTCTACTAACAAAGGATAGAAATTTAGATCCCTAATAGTCAAGCTTTTTCTGAAATTTGTTCAAAAACCAATTTCACGTGTCACTAAGAGAGACTTTAAGGCCAAAGGGGATAACCAAGTATCTTGTAATTTCTCCATGTTGTACTCAACGTCACTTGGGAGGAATCCAATGGGGAATACAACTTAAGTACATCCATAGAATTGCTGATTTCCTCTTCATTATTGAAGAAGTAAAAACATACTATCATCAGTAAAACGAGAGTTAGGGACACAAGTATTGTTAGGAAGAGTGACCCTTTAATAAGATCGTTGTCATGTGCCCTTTACAGCAGGTATTAACTTAACTTCAGTTCATTTCTGCTGATCAACCTATCACTTGTTCTTGTACGAATCAGTTACTATAAAATAAAGTACAATACATGGAGCTGTTTCTTGTTTCCCAAATGACAGGATATAAAGTCTCTTATCTGAAACTGCTTCTAGAAGGTGCCCATCTGTGAATTTCTTCAACGTAGCTGCTCTGTTAATTCCAATCTCCAATTCACTAAGACTTTTCCCCTGTAAATCCATGATATCCTATTTGAAAGTGTTGTTGATTTTGACTTCAATCTCTCTTTCATTCGGTATAGCATGTTGATTTTTCCATTGTGCAGATGAGTTTCAATTTCACAGTTTTTTTGTTGTGCATAAATTTACTTAAAAGTCTGGTTCATTTCTGCTGATCAACCTAGCAGTTCTCTGCAAAAGCTATTATTCTAATGTTTGTACCAATCAGTTACTATGAATTAAAGTACAGTACTTGGAACTGTTTCTTGTTTCAGGAATGACATGATATAACGTCTATTATCTGGAACTTCTTCTTGTTTAAGAAATACTTAGCTTTGCTGCATTGTTGCAAACATTTATACTTTTAAATTTTGAAAATGGATATTTTCTGTCTTCTTTGATATCAACTAGGTTGTGGTTGAAATAGGTATAATCCTATAATATCACCTAGCCTGTTGCTATTTTCTGCCTTCTTCCAAGTGGTGTAATAATGAATGGTATTCTTCTGCATTCATCTGCATTGAATTATTGTTGTTCAACATTTCCAATCCTCCTATTGGATTCATCTGAGGGGAATATTAGCTTCATATTTTTTAAATTCACCACTTACATCACAACAAACACATGGAATTAAAGTAAATTGACTAATTTAGAAAATCCAGCAATTGTCATGCATACCTTGGTTGAAGAGCAATAAGACTTGGAAAGCCATTAAGATTGTATGCTCAAACACTAGTTTACAGATGCCTTAGCAATGGCATTTTCATAAACAGTCCACAATGCCGTGGATTCATGATGTCCTTTAATGATCTCTGTAACAAACTTTGCTTCTGGCATCATCAACATAGTATAAAGCCGCTCGGGCCTAAAATGCCCCTCCCCATTCGTTAATTTCATATTATGCAAAACTAGAAGCCTGGGCTTTAAAAGCCTTTCTAAACTCATTGATATCAAACGTGGGTGCTTCTGCCACAAAATTTAGAGAGAACCCTGTATTGACCAAAAATTCCATCTTTTCTTTCACGTGTACCTGGGATAAATTAAAGATTGAAGGGCAAGCCCTAACTAATTCCCAGGTTTCCTCAGCCGAGAGCCCGCACAGTTGGAGATTGTCTATCTTGGACTCTAATGTTTCCATGCGAGAATTGGCCACGAGGCTAACAACATATTTGTACATTTTGCTTCCTTTGTCAATGGCAATCTTATCAATGAGATCAACCTGGGCAGTCGTCAAAGAAGTGCGTATCAGAACGCCTGGGTTTATCATTATGAACTTGGCGAGCTCCATTCCCTGAAAACCACATCCCTCCCAATAAGCAAGCGAGGGTTTCAGGATCTTCTCCAGATTGTAGCAGAGAATCGACGGGTCTCTTAGCAGCGCTTTGATGAGCGAATCCTGGGACTGAAATATGCTTCTGAGAAAAACCATCTTGGGAAGAAGCTCGTTCTCAAGACTGATGCCCATGATGGAGGGCCTGATCCTTAAAAGTTTCGCCAGTTTTTCCCCTTCAAAACCCAAATCTTTCAAAAGTCGAATCTTGGGTTCCAGCACTCTTTCCACACTCGTCTTCAGCAGAGTGGGCTGAGTTCTCATTATCTTTGCAATCTCATCTCTATTGAAACCCATTTTC
The DNA here is from genome assembly GCA_018340775.1 of Taxus wallichiana var. yunnanensis. Lineage (NCBI taxonomy): Eukaryota > Viridiplantae > Streptophyta > Pinopsida > Cupressales > Taxaceae > Taxus > Taxus wallichiana. Next base: position 140,849,723 of record CM031235.1, read on the forward strand.
TCAGCATGTGAACAAGTTGCTCCACATTTTCGAGGTTTTGTAGCCGCTCCAACGACGGGACGTATTTGAATATCCGCGCGACCTCTTGAGAAGAGATGTTAAACTTGCTACTAGCGAACTCCGTAAACAGATTGTTTGAATGGACAGTGGTACTATTAACATTGCTGCTTGCAAGCGTTGAGAAATTTTGGGGAAAGGGAATGTCGATAATTGAGATGGAGACGAAAAAATGTATCTGCGCCTTGCAAGTAGCTGCCAGTAAATTATCTTCAACATCGCCATGATTTTGGTATCGCTCTTCTGATACTCTGCTCCTGTTTTTATTGAATAAACGACGTTTGTCTGGTTTTGCTCTGTATACAGACAGGTTTTTTTATTCTGCGCGGTTTTTTAAAAATATTAAAATCCCCTACAATAAACATTTAAAAATGTTTTAGGTTGGATGAATTTTGGGTGCCACTAGACTTAAAAGAGCCTTTTCCATGTTTTTCATGTTGGTGGTCATATGGTTGCTTGTTTTTTTAAAGTGTGTTGTTCTGAAAATTTAAGTGAGAAATTATAGAAATGTAACGTGTTGCAACAAAACCACAATGGAGACTCTCCATGACAATTGCCACATGAATAGAAAAACTCTATATAGTAGGGAAACTTCCAACTCCCCTCCCAAACAACATCCAAGAATTAACTTTCAAAAATTTCGAGGCTCCTATTTTACATGATACGATTCATTTTTTTTCCCTATGGAAGGTTGGATGTCAGTGATTGGGTAGGAGCTCGAGAATCGATTTACGATGTGTCGCAAGGTTTTCGCAATTACTTACCATTGATCGCCGTTGTTTGCACGATGATCACCGACGACACTTGTAACCTGCAAAATAAAAGTTCACCTGCACAAGCCCGCAAACCGCATCAAATCTAAAAATAAAGATACAATATAAGGAGTCAAACTGACCCCGACGGTCACCGCAAGAGTGAACTGACAACCGAGTGATGCACTACATCTCAAACTCCATGTAGTTATGGTGTGTGTGTGTGTGTAGGAATTGTGCCCTAGGATGTGTTGGCTCTCAAAACAACACCCACGGGAGATGAGCAAAACTAGCTCCGAGTGGGTCAAGCTTTGAGAGAATTATGAACAATGAAAAGTTCTTTGTCATTGATAGTCGAGGATTTGTTCAACACTCAAATCAAGGACGTGATTAGGAGGCACCTTCACAAATGGGATGGCTTTACCCTGCTACTTCGGGCTCTGCTGGACCAAGGTGAGAGGACCTATTTGGGGATCTGAATAAAGGAAAAGATTTCATGGCTTGGTTTCCTTTATGGTTGGTGTAAATCAATTTGAAACAAGTGCAACCACAAATACAATACTTCTCTCAAAAGAGTTATCACTCGATTTATCAGTAAGCACTTGACAATCAAACACATATCTATTGGTAGATAATAAACAACTTCAGATATTGCATTTGCATAACATTGTTTGGCCAAGGTTGTTTTAAATGATATTGGATCATAGACTTGGTGGGATTCTTGGCAAAGCTTATTGGTAATGGATAACTTTTAAGCTCAACTTTGCAGAATAAGCATATGTATGGTTTGTAGACCTTATATGATACACTAAGTATAAGGATAAATGGTTATTTTTAATTGGGATTTGAAGGGGGGGGGGAAAGGGGAGGGGGCAATTGCTTTTATGACTTTGGTACATTAATGTTCCCATGGAATGAATCCATCCTTAATTGTGATGCTTGAAAATAATAATCAATTTAACATGATCTGTGAAATAACATTTGCATTCATTGATACTCAATTAGCACAAATGTTGTCTACAGTCTTCCCAATCCTAACTACAAATCATGGAGTTAGAGTTGAGATAAAACACTTGCTAGATTTGTCTTATACACCCAAAAGACCCTTAAGGGATAACAAGAACTCTTCAAAAGTGATGTTGCCTATAGGATTTTACATACTGAGTTGAGCTGAGCTATTGCCTAATATACACTATTCTGCAATAGTCTTACAATGACCAAAAGAATACAATGACTAAGAAATACCCTTGTGTACTTAACAAAGTAAAGCCAATGCAAGATAGTAACAGAAACAATATTGCATCTTTCATTCCTTTAAAACATAAGAAAGGGAAAGTATAGCTTGATCAATCACAGAGAGATCTATTCATGTAAGTTCTGGCTAGGGGACACAAACAAATGCCCTCAAAACTCATGTTAATGGTTATACAACGCAACCACCTTAGCTCTTCCTTATAGATTGGATATAAACAATTGTTTGCCAGAAGCTAGAAACTAAAAAAAAACTGAACTAAATCAAAAACTTCTACAACTACCCCCAATCCGCTCTCCAGGAAAATGAAAGATTACATTATATAAAAGATGAGAAGGAGAAAGAAAGAAGAAAAATTTGATTTCCTTCTACAACCACCAACAAGAAGCATTAAAATCCTGCAAAGGAGCATGGGCTTCTGCCAAAATCATTCATTCCTTCTATCTTGCGCATGTTCAGAGAAGAAAACAAACACCATACTTCATCAATTTGAGTGGTTGACCAACACTAGGACTATAACTTGAATGCATGATACATTTTCTTGTTTTTATGCCACCAACTATCATCAATTTCAAAATCGATGATGCCAAAGTGAAGGGCTTGAAGAGACCTTTCCAACGATATAAATTTTATAATATTTGGAGCTCTAGATCGAAAGATATGGCCCTCTGAAGTTTTGCATGTTGGGATGAACATGAGCTTGACACGTGGCATTGTTTGATTAACTCTGGTTTCCTCCTACCAACGTGTGCATTGCTTTTTCTTTTCCACGTGTCGGTCTTACATTGGCTACGGGGAGCGGGGATTCCTTCATGCGGTTTACACGTCAACAATGTAGTTCTGCGAAATGCAAAACTACAAAGTTGTCCTTAGGGCCCGAGGATATGTCACATGTCCGCCTTATTGGATGCATAGGGCGGGATTTCTTTGCATTTTACATGTTGACTATTACTTTGTATTTTACTCCCACGGGCCCGAAATTTGCAACGTAGCCTGCTTTGCTTTTTGACCCCTGACTTTTCTTTCTCTCGTGGACCTGAAATGCTTTGAAACTTGGTTGATTCCGCATACTGAGGTCCGCCATATGCTCGAAGATTGATGGAATGGTGACATGTGTCCACCTCTAGTCATTGATCTTCCGACATCCGTCATCATCGCTTCATCCGCCATATGTCCTTTGACTTTCCTTGACCCTACCCGAACCCGATAGAATTATCTAACACAATTTAATTTGGGGACTTGAGGTCCACGATGCTAAAATGCTTGAGAACCGTAATCCTCGCCACGTGGCCCCTCCTTTTACCCTTGAAATTTTGTCACATGTCCCTGCTAGCATTGACATTGAAATTTATGGCCAAATGAATGTCTCGGTCTTCATTATAATGGCTAAGTCCATTTTAATTGAATTTTTCAACCATTCATGTAGTTTTTCCTTCGTGGTCGTCGTTATGCTCTAAGACCTTTAGAGCTTTGGCTTTTTAGAGTAGTTTGGATCATTTAGTGCTTACTGCAAGCTCTTATTTGCAAGATGTAGTCGTATCTCGACCACTAGTGAGCCCACAACTTTCATACTTTGATTAATCAATCTATTCAGCCAATCCCCCAACATTTCTATCGAATCTTGTCTTTTATTTGGCTAAGGCATGGAATTTATAGCAAATAGACACTTCCTTTTGACTCGACTGATCTTTGACACACGAGGAGCAATATAAAGCACACATAATTAGCTACATGTATGGGGAGTGTATTGAAAATAACCAATTTAGTCCAAGGAATTGGATTGAGTACCAACAGATGCCCTAGTGCAAGTTGCACTTGATAGTGGGCTAGATCTAGAATGTAGAAATGTATAGTATGTGTGGATGGAATATAATTTAACTTCCCTTCTATGCAGTGTATGTGGAATATGTAGTCCCTCAGACCTTTGAATGGATGCTAGATGGATGCCTTTGGTGCTCTTTAGTGCCTTTGGATGCAAGCTTAGGTGATGATAGTATATGTTTAGTGCTCGGTCCATATTTTGAAAACATAAATATGTATTTATATGATTCCCTTGTTTGAATTTTTAATTGACAACCTAGAAAGGTCAACCCATAAGTGAAAAAGATGTCCAAAAGATAAAAGATACCTAAAAGGAACAAGTAAGATTGAAAAGGGTCGGGGTTCCTATAAAGCGGTAGTGCCTGAGCGTTGTTTTCCTAGTTGGGCGATGGTGTCTAAGGCCATAAAAGATAAACAAGTAAAATATGGACTGGGATGTAGGGTGTGTAATACCAACAAGGAGCAAGAAATAGAGAAAAGAGGCCAAAGATAGTTGTTAACTACTAGTTTTCTTGCTTAGGAATCACGTAAATGATAGTATGCTTTTAAGACCTAGAAATATACCCAAGTGCGTGATTTTGTGTCTACATTTTCCCCCACTTTATGTTTTTGAGTGAATACTCAATAACATAAAGTAGATAAGATAACCATGTAGAGCATGCGGTGGAATGTGTGCCGAGTGGACAAGTGAAGCATGGAATGGTGCAAAATGAAGTGTGGAGACTAGGAAAGGAAAGTGACCCTAGGGGTGAAGTGTATGGGTTGCATTATACTATTGTTGTGCTTTTGGTTGTTGCTTCTTGTAAGGAAGAACTTGCAAAATAAGAGCAAAAGAGTAGTCAAAGTTATGCATATGATAAATCTGATAAAATGTGCATATGTAAAAGTATGTAAAAGTGTGTAAAGGAAAGTGTGCACCTGATATGTAAGAGTGTAAAAGGATAGAAATATGTCCTGAAAAAGCTATGAAGAGTGAGTTTTTGGGCGATCTCACACCAAGTGTTGGGGAAAGAGGTCTAGCATTGCTCTCCTTCCACGACTCTACCCAATAAGCACCACTGCAAATGGTGCATCTCGATTTAGTTCTTGTTGTCTTGATTTGTTTTGAATTGGTTATGATTGTATTGATTGAAGGAGATTGCATGCATTCTGTAGTTGGAGAATTTTTCCTATAACTATGAAACTACTTTAAAGACTTATGTGAATTGTGTTGATCTAATAAGTTGACTATGTGTGCCCCAAAACATTAGCACCCGTGGGAGGATACGGGCACCTGTGCATTGTTATTTCGAGTCGGAAGGAAGTGTCTATGTTGTGATTGTGACCCAAGTCGATTCTCTGCCGATTGTAATCATTACTGTGTTGTTTATGTACTATATTGAACTAAACGTAGCTCTAAGCTATTGTAGGGGTGATTTATTCACCCAATGTATGCCCCCATTTGAGGTGCATGCGACGACTATAGGAGTGTGCGGCCCAAAAGAGAGGACCCAATGTTGATATGAAATTGACACCTCCGTGGGGTGGGGGGATGTCTATGGTAGAGACCAAGGCACATACAACCAAAGTGGCTAGTAACATGTGTTAGTAGAAAAGTAGTAAGCATGTAATATAAGACAATGTAACAATCAAGCAAATGTGCAAACAAAGTGGATCGTGAAAAGTGGGTTTCATACATGGGACATAACTCACAATGTCACAATACAATCAGGGTCAAAGTGACCAAAAGCATACAAGCAATGATCAAACAAGACATAGGTCATAACCCGTAAACAATGACATATAATAGCAAACAATGGCAAGCAAAATGTAGCAGACAACCATGGTGGCAAATAGTCCTACAAAGAAAACGCTACACATGAACCACTTTATAAGATGTCGAAAGATAAAAAAGTATGTCGAACCATGTATGTATCAATGGAAAGTAGTGTGCTAGAAAGTAAAAATAGTAAATAATGAAACAATAGCACATGTAATGTATGAGAATGGGAAATGTAGATGCCCCCAAGAACCTCGATGGGACTGGTAAAAGGTACAGTGCCAAACATCATTGCAGTGTGGGAAAATATGTAAGAGATCTACATTCACAATGAGAGACCAAGTGAACATGCATGTGTATATGATAAAGATAATGACATATTGAGTATCTTGATAACATAGTAAGCAAAGCGCACTATGTAAGTAGAATAATCTAGCAAAATTAGATGCAACCAAGATATACAAATGCGGTGAGTGAGAGGAATGAAGTGAGATACAAAGTGTGAATGTGAAAGGAACAACATGCCCCCAACGGATGTGTATGAGATGAGGTTCATTTATAAAATACCCCTCAACAATCAAGAATGAACCATAAAACAAGAGTGCATCATTGGGAAATGGTTTGAAATATGTGCGCTAGAAAGATAGATCATGAAGCATAGAGCGTGAGAGGAGAATGTGGTGAGGTTCATTTCATATTTATACCCTCAGAAGTTGATTATGAACCGTGGAAATAGAGTGCATCATAGGGTAATGATGATACAATATGTGTGTATCAATGGTTATGAAGGTGTGTAAGAGTGCTTAGAAATAGTAAATATGAAACATGGAGCATATTAGTAGAGATGATAGAAAATTGATGATATTAGGAGAGAGGGGAGTAAGAGCGATGCCCCCCAAGTGTACAGAGAATAGAAGGCTATCCAATGATAGTGAAGGGTAAAGGCTTTCCACTGACATGCAAGGAGATAAAGGCATGTGGCCATGCTTTAAGATCGGTAGTGTATGAGAGTGACAATGTGTATGTGAAGGAAACATATGTGGTGAAGGAGGTGGTGAACACCTATGTGAAGTAAACCTATGTGGTGAACACCTATGTGAAGGGGCTTCCCAAGTAGGGGACTTAGGCTAACGAGATGGGCTAATGGACCGATGCGAGACGAAAAGGTCATGTGTGCGAATAGGAGAGCAAGGTGCAAAATGTCTTAAGTTGGTGGAATGATGCCATCAAGAGGAGGTAGAGGAAATGGTGTACATGGTGGAACGCCTTTAATAGTAATAACATGTTTATTGTGAATGAATTTGAGACACAAATGATTCACTGAAGGAACAACTTGAGCGACATGGATCCAAGGAAGACCTAAGAGCATGTCACAACCTTTGATTGAAGATGCCACAACAAATGACACAGTATGGTAAGAGGCCCAACAGTAATGGGAAGCCTGATATAGCCAAAAGAATTAGGAACTAGATATGTGATATGTGATATTAGATAATGGACATTTGATAACCACGAGAAGTGTAATAGAGCACACACCAATAGGAGCTGCTGGATGGATCATGGTGTTATTGTCATAATATGATCTGATAGAAGTGAATGAAACATATGTAATGAGTCAAGTGAATGAAACATGATAATCGTGATCTCGAGAATGAAATGGATGATGGTGATGCATAGTGATTAAGCAAATATTGAAATAAATAAATGCCTAAATCTAATTGCAATGTAGTAGTAAATGAATAAGCAATGAAGTACAAAATTTGACCTAAGCAAATAAGCAATTAAGATTTAAAACCCTAAGTGCAAATGAGGAGATAAAATGACTTAGTTGATTCACTATGATCTCGAAGGTGTATAGAACTAACAGACTGGAAAATCGAAGTGCGGAATGTCACAACAAAGCCCATAAAAATGCAAAGGTGCCAAAATATGCTACACTAGTGCACTCGTGCAGGTCAAGGGTGCCAGGGTGCGAGAGACCTTCATGGGTGCACCTATGATCGCACAAAAACACGTAAAACCATTCATAGGGTTACAAAATGATCGCCTTCCTTCGCTTCTTTTCACTGGTATGTCTCACCAAGTTTGCAGATGTCGCTTGTAACCTTCAATGAAGAAATTACCTGCAAAACCCCAAAACACATCAAATCCAAAAAGAAAATAATGCAAATGAGGGGTCAAATTGTCCTCAACTGTCACACAGTGAACTTACGACCGAGTGTTACACTACATCTCAAATCCAATGTAGTTATGTGTGTGTGAAGAGATTGTGCCCTAGGTGGCTCTTGTGTGTGTCACACTTGATAGTGAGCAAGTAGCTAGATGTAAAATATGTAAATAGATGTGTGCATGAAAGAATGAACTTCCCTCCTATGAAGTGTATGCAAAATAATGTAGTCCCTTTCCCTTGTGTGGATGTTAGATGGATGCTTGAATGCTCTTGATAATGCCTTTGGATGTAACCTTAGGTGGTGATAGCTAATGCTTAGTGTTTGGTCCTTTATTATTACCACATAACTTTATATTTATATGATTCCCTTGCTCCAATTTTGTAATTAATCACTAAAAGGCCAACTATAAAAATATAAGATGTCAAAACGGATATAAAGGACCCAAAATATGTGAGCAAAGTACAAAGAGGCCAGGGGCTCCAGAGGGGATGGGGTGCCGGCGTTGGCATCTTGGTTGGGTGTTGGTGTCCAGAGTGAGAATTTCTAAAGTGTGAAAAGACAGATTGGACTAGGAGTGTAAGATCAACATAGGCAATAGAAAACAAGAAAAGGTGGCCAAAGACATGAGTTAATTAGTACTTTTTTTCGCTTAGGAATCATATGAATAGTAGTATGTGATCATGACTAGAAATATACCCAAAGTGTGTGATTTAGTGTCTACATTTTCCCCACTTTATGTTGTTGAGTGAATGCTCGATAACATAAAGTAGATAAGAGATACGTACTTGATAACCATGTAGATCGATGGCGAAAAGCATGTTGAGAGACAAGGAAAAGCATGGAGTGATAAAAAATATGAAGCATGGAAGCTAGAGAAGAGGAAGTGAAAATGATGATGATGACCCTAGGGTGAGAGCATATGTGTAGATGTCACATTGTACCTATTGTTGATGTCGATTTATGTGTGATGATGTGTGATTGATGTGATTACCACTTCCCATAAGGACAAACCTACAAAAGAGAAGAACAAACAAGTAGTCAAATATGTATGTATGAAAAATTTGATCAAACGCGTAAGAAGCATGTAATAAAGTATGTAAAAATGCAAAAAGGAACATGTGCACCTGATCCGTGATGAGTGAAAGAGATAGAAAGGATCTGAAGATGTTGTAGAAGAATGAGTTTTTGGGCAATCTCACATTAGTCTTGAGTGTGATTTTTGGGTAATCTCACACCAAGACATGGAAGAAGTGTAGGGAGAAAATTTTGGTGTCATCCTCCAACCTTTAATCGCATCTGCAATGTGAACACCACTGCAGATGGTGTGTAAAAATCTGATCCATTTCGAACAATTCCAATCCAACACAAAAGTAGAAAATGTTGTGTAGTGCATGCATGTCGAGTGTTGAAGGATTGTTGTCCTGTAAAATCTGTTATGTGAGATGTTGTGGAATGTGTTGAACTAAAAATTTTGTAATACTGCGCCCAGTCACATATGTCTATGAAGGTTGGGGGTGCCTTGAAGGCGCTATTATTTGGGTCGAGCATTGGTGATGTGTGTGTGTTGAGGAGCCAAGTCAGGATTTGGGCCGTTGTTGAGACTGAAGACTGTGTTCTGAATCTCGAATGTTCTATGTGATGACTATGAATTGTTGTGTGGGGTGACTGATTCACCCAAATGATTCCCCCTCATTTTGGGGTGCATGCGACATCGTTGAGGAGTATGCGGCCCAAAGGAGAACCAACCACTGAACTAAAAGTGATGCCCTGCAGAGAGGAGGGAGTGTGTTTGGTAGAAACCAAGGCACACACAACAAAGTGGCTGGAAACAAGTGTTAGTGCAAGCAAGATAAACATGCATGTAAAAGACCAAATGTAAACTAGCAGAGACAACAAGACAATGTGAAGCTACACAAGAAGACAATATGCAAGAAGACAATTTAGACAACAAAAAGTGGGTTTCAAACATGGGACATCACTCATGATGTTGAAAGACACGCAAGGATGATATAGCCAAAAGTAGACAAAGTGTGCACACAAGATAAAGGAAAAGGTAAAAATGGCGAGATAATGACAAACAAAGGCAGATAATGACAAACAATGTAACAAATAACTATGGAAGAAAATAGACTAATAAGACAAATGTTTCACATGAAGCACCCATTAGCATGTTAGAAAGATAAAAAGTATGTCAAAGCGTGTATAATCTGATATAGTAATTTTTATGAAAAATTAAACAATAACACATGTAGTATGTACGAAAGTGGATGCCCCTAGGAGAAACTTTGGGACTGGTATGAGGTATTGCACCAAGCATCCATGTTGCGTGTAAAGATTTGTGTAAATCCTACGATCACAACTAGAAGGCAAGTGAATGTGCATGTGTGTATGATAAAATATAATGACCTGCAAAGAGTCTAGCATGTGTAAAAAGTGTACATGTAAGCATAAGTAAGCAAGAGTAAATGCGACCAAGATATGCAATATGTTGTGGATGAGATGGAATGGAATGCAGTGTGAGTGATAGGAGCATCTACCCCCGAGTGAATGAGGATGAGTATGCATGTGATGAGGTTCATTTATACATGCCCCTCAAACAGTCAATAATGAACCGTAGAACAAGAGTGTGTCATCGGGAAATAGTTTTGATGTGTGTGCTAGAAAGATATGATCATCAAAGCATAGAGTATAGAGAGTGTGTGAGTTAGTGAGTGAGTGAGTGAGTGTGGTGAGGTTCATTTTAGATTGAAACCCTAAGATCAAGTATGAACCGTGGAACTAGATTACATCATAGGGTAATGAGCGCAACATGTAAAAGTATATGTAAGAAAGATATATCATGAATGCGCTAAGTGTGAAATGTGTAGTGTGTATGATGTGGAATAGAGGTTATGATGAATTGTGATGTGCGAAGTGTGAAATGTGTGAGGTTCATGTGTATATTATTCCCTCAACAATCAAGTGTGAACCATGGCACAAGAGTGTGTCATGGGGTAATGACGATAAGTGTGCAAGATGAATGTCTAGAGATGTGAAATAGGAAGCTTGAAGTGTGACAATAAAAGTGATAGAAACCTAATGATGCATGGAGGGGGGAGATAAGTATGATGCCCCCAAGTGTATGAGGAAGAGTAAGATCATGTAACATCATCTAGGAGATCATCATTGTCATGGTCAAAGCCAAATGGAGAGAAGTGTCAAAGAATTGGTAAGCAATAGTGTGCAAGGGATCATATAATGAGCCATTACGGCGTAGATTGTACATGTGCATTGTTTACTCTTCATCAATAAAAGTTGTTGGTGGACACCCATGTAAATACCAATGAGTGAGGTTTTGCGAATAAAGCGAGAAATGAATCATTGCATATAGAAACGCAACCGAAGGATATGTGAAATGTGATACTAGTATGATTAGGGTCCAAAGTTTCCCTAATGTAATCAAGCTAATATTTCCCATGAGATTGTGAAGAAGGTGAAACGAAGTCCAAATTATGAACAAACCCTCGATAAAGTACCATAACATTAGTAGAAGGAGGGGGTGTTTTGAATTGATACTCACCAAGGCCAACAACAACAAAAAAGTATCATTGAAATATGAATCATCCACCTCAATAGGAGTGAAATTAAGAGTACCTAATTTGTCATCGACAATCTCAACAAAGATATCGACCTCATCATCGTAATCATTAGTGTTAGCATTGTCATATTGAGTAGTCATGTCAAGGATATTGGTAGGAGGTGCACTAGATGTAGGTGCGAAGAGGACCTTCAAGAAGTGGGGCAAAAGTAGTGCTTATAGCAGGGACATTGTGGGTGAGATGATAGCATTAGTATGAGTGGAAATAGTGGAGTGTTTGGAGAAAGTGGAAGAAGACTGCAAAGTTCTAGATTGACTGACATCATATGTATCAATATTACTATATGGAATAGGCTATGATGGAGGAATAGGCATAATAGTAATGGGGTCTATGCGACAAAATTTGAATGGATCAGGGTCTCATAACAATGGTATGTTCATAGCCATCATGTAAGAATTTGATGCATTGATGAACAAAGTGGATGGAATTACACGCATTGCATGAATCTAAGGTCTACCAATAAAAGATTGAACTAAAATGAGGCATCGATAATGAAGAATTTAGTAGGGACAATTTTAGGCCCGACTTGTATAGGTAATGTGATAGTGTTGAGGCATGTTTGAGTAGTAGAATCATAACCACAAATGAGAGTTGTATTTTTAGAAATTAGATTATTTGTAATGCCAATTTTTTAAAAGGGAATGAACACATAAATTAATGGTAGATCCATTGTCAATGAGTACACACTTGATACAAATGGTGCCAATGACAATAGTGATAAGAAAGGTGCACATGGATTGTCAATAGAGATGGTGAGATGTCCTCATCAAGTAAATGATATAGCACATGGCAGATTTTGAGAGATTGAATGAGGTGCGTGAAGGCTACTAAAGAATTATCACTTTCAATATGAATAGAATGAAGGGAAACCTCTAATGTATGATGACAATTAGGTGCATTCATGCAATAAGTCGTAGAGAGATATTTTGGCTAGTGTATTCTTAAGTTGTTCAATGATATCATAGCCCTTAAAAGTAGCAAGAGGAGCCATAAAAGTAATAGGCAAGTGGGATAGAAATAGGTGGAGCCGTAGGAGGACGAGTGTGATGAGTAGTTACTACATTGATAGTAGGATCAACCATAGGCATAATAAAGTGAGGAGGATGTTGAGTACAAACTTGCATAAAATTAGCAACAATAGTAACCATGCTAGAAACTCAAGTTGGAGAAAAAGAAGGATAAGAAGATTGATCCATGACTTGATAAGACGAAGACATACTTAGAAAGAAGGGTTTGAATCATCGGGTTCACCAAATGATTAAGAAAATATTGAAATAAATAAATACCTAAATCTGATTACAATGTAGAAGTAAATGAATAAGAAATGAAGTGCAAAATTTGACCCAAGCAAATAAACAATTAATATTTAAAACCCCAAGTGCAAATGAGGAGATAAAATGACTTAGTTGATTTGTTATAATTCCGAAGGTGTACAAAAATAACGAACTAGAAAATATGAAGTGCAAATTGTCGCAATAAAGCCCATAAAAATGCAGAGGTTCCAAAATATGATGGACTGGGTTGACCGTGTAGAGTCAAGGGTGCTTGGGGCACCAAATACCTTCACAGGTGCCTATGACTTGCTCGAAACATGAAAACTAGATTTGTAGGGTCGTAAGGTGTTCGTTGTTATTCACTTCTTGTTGTTGGTATGTCGCACCAAGTTTGCAAAAGTCACCGTAACATGCAATGAAGAAATGACCTACAAAACCCCAAAACACATCAAATCCCAAAAAAAAAATAATGCAAATGAGGGGTCAGATTGTCCTCGACTGTCACATAGTGAACTTATGACTAAGTGTTGCACTACATCTCAAACCCAATGTAGTTATGTGTGTGTGTGTGTGTGAAGTGATGTGTGTGTGTAGTGTGGCTCTGTGTGCATGTTGTGCCTTGATAGCGAGCAAGTAGCTAGATGTAAAAGATGTAAATAGATGTGTGCATGAAAGAATGAACTTCCCTCCTATGAAGTGTATGCGAGAATAATGTAGTCCCTTGCCCTTGTGTGGATGTTAGATGGATGCTTGAATGCTCTTGATAATTCCTTTGGATGCAACCTTAAGTGGTGATAGCTAATGATTAGTGTTTGGTCCTTTATTATTGCCACATAACTTTATATTTATATGATTCCCTTGCTCCAATTTCCTAATTAACCATTATATCCCAATCACAACACCCTATGGTTTGCACAAGTGTGTGTGCTTGAGCTCACAGTGTGATTAGATAACATGGGTATTATCTCCAAGTTGTGGGACTTGCTACTTGAGATAGACCTCAGAGAAAGCTAGTTCTTGTTCCTAAACTACCTTCCACAATCTACTCTAATGTAGGAAAAACTATCTATCCTAATCTAACTTTCCAAGGGACCAGAGAGAGATAATGCATGAAAACAAATCCTACACTAAAGCGGTGATACACCAGAAAAGGAGGGAATGAGGATAGTTTTCCAATGTGTGAAAAACAAAAGAAAAATGCATACTAGAAGGGGTGATAATAGTCCTCCACAATCTGGAAAATGCATTCACAACCATAGTTCATACATGCACAGTAATAATGAATCCTGCAACAACATAGAATAGACACAGATATATGTAATGAGATTGAAGGGGCAAGGAGAATGCAAACCAAACACAACAAGGGAAGATACATCCACAAACTTGCATCTAGTGTTGCATTGAAATACACAGTTCAATCCTTTACAAAATATGGGCCTGGATCACCATGCAAGGAGTCCACTACAAGGGCCTATAACACATTGAGCTTCACAAAACAATTTTGACAGAGTTTTGCTACTCAAAACTCTCCCCTTTACAATGAGCCCAACACTCCAATTTATAGAATTTTGAGAGAGAGAGAGAGAAAAAATGAAAATCCCGAAATCTATCTTCTCACCACTTGCAAGAGGTAGTAAATGAAGTGAAATGATGTTTTTTGCTTACAAAAGTTTCACCATGCTATCCCATGACTTGCATAAAAGCGGTGAGAAATATCAACTCATGCTTCATTTAATGCACCCCAACTACCAAATAAAACATTGTTCTGAACTAGCACATTTTCTACAAAATCACCATCAATCCCTTATCAAATCTTGAATTTCTTGATTTTTGCATCGGTCTTGGAGCCACGATTCCAACGGTACTAATTTTGTGTGATTTCGTTGAGAAATGCAAAAGATATGGCATTCTGAGTGGAGGCAGTTGTTTTGGATTTGCCAGGAATTTCTATCATTTGATGGGACTGGGTATTTAATTGACTGGAGCTGGATATGTTTCTTTAATTTTCATATATCTACCCTCATTAGAGGACATTGTGCCCATTCTGAAAAGTCCAATTTTGTGAAAATTGGAGCTTTGGATCAAAAGTTATGGCCTTTTGAAGTTCGGGGTCAAGCAAGGCGTGAAAGAGAAAAAAAGAAAGCGCATGCGAGGAGGGCATGTGGCACAATAGGGTGTATGTAGGCATGCAAGAGGAAGAGCAAGGATGGTAAATTTTAAGGCATTTGTAGAAGGGAATGCGAGGAGGGCACGAGGGGATAGAAAAGAAGGTGTGCACGCGAGAAGAAGGGAAGAAAGCGGGGCGCGGGAGGAAGAAGCGCAAAGGGGGATATAGAAGGGGAGCATAATGCGAAGGAAGAATCAAAAAGGTGCACAAGGGCACACGGAAATAAGGAGACAAGAAAGCGAGGTGCATGGCAAGATGCAAGCACGCGAGAGGGCAACTTGAGAGAGAATGCGCGCGTAGGTGCACGCGCAAAAGAAAAAGAATGCATACTTGTGAAAGACAAGTATGGAAGCAAGAGCATAATATCCAAGCGAGGAGGGTGCACTTTGGAGTAGAAAGAAAAGAGGTGCATGATAGGAAGACCCGAACTTAGTTAGCCAATTTGGAAGGCGTTCTACAGAGGGGCGCGGAAGAATTACATGGCGCGGGGAGTGCGCTGGAAAGACTTCGCCTATACTGAAAGTGCCAAATGAGCAATCCTATGATTGTGTAACCTGAAATGTGAAGCATCAGAGCCAGAATGAAAGTAAAAGTCATCCAAATAGCTAGGAGAGTTATTTGGATAACATTAACCACTAAAAATTTGACTACAGGAAAGATAAGATGCCCAAATGGCTAGAAAGGACCTAAAAGATATGAGTAGAGTACAAAGAGTTCAGGGCACCCGAGGAGGAACGAGGACACCGACGCTAGCATTCTAGTTGGGCGTTGGTGTCTAGAG
Organism: Taxus wallichiana var. yunnanensis; assembly: GCA_018340775.1. Lineage (NCBI taxonomy): Eukaryota > Viridiplantae > Streptophyta > Pinopsida > Cupressales > Taxaceae > Taxus > Taxus wallichiana. The sequence goes on from CM031235.1 coordinate 140,865,395, forward strand.
TGAGAAATGATGAAGTGTGAAAAGATATCTTTGGGATAGAACAAGTGTAAGACCAATAAAGAAAACAAAAAGTAAGCAAAGATGGCCAAATACATGGGTTAATTAGTATTATTCTTGATAAAGAATCATATGAATAGTAGTATGTGATCATGACTAGAAATATACCCCTAGTGCATGACTAGTGTCTATAATCAATAGAAGCGAAAAGGAAATTAACGGGTCCTAATAAAGAATGAGGCACAACATGATATGTATGATTAGCATAAGAGTCAAAGCTTGGGTGTCATGCTAGAGGCAAAGGGTCTTTAAATGTTTTGAAATTTTTGTTATCATTGATTGGCGTAGAAGTGGATGGCTTAGGGAGCTCGAGTGCATTCGGGGTTCATTTTAAGACACCCCTATAAAATTGAAGGTGGAAAATACAGCGAATATCCCGTAACCACTTTCGTAAAAGCGGAATTTGATGATTCAAAAACAAAATTTTCGCTGGTTTTCAAGGCTAAATCGGTGATGTCGACAACAAGATAATCCGTAATGACGCACGTCCTTTGGCGCGACAATAGCTCGATGGCGTGTGACATTGGAGCGACACTAGATCGTAATGCGCCGCGTCGATTGATTATTGGCGCTGCGACACGTTCTCTATTGACCGCGACACGATCCTCACAAAATGACGCGCGACATTACTGATCTATATGACGCGTGACATTGTCCTTTATTGACGCGACATTGTCCCTCGGTGGCGCGACATTGTCCTCTATTGGCGTGCGACATTGTCCTCTCATTGACGCGCGACATTGTCCTCCTCAATTGACGCGCGACATTGTCCTCTATTGACGCGCGACATTGTAATCTATTGACGCGCGACATTGTAAACAAATGACGCGCGACACTGTAATCAAATGACGCGCGACACTATAGACAAATGACGCGCGACACAGCCTTCTATTGACGCGACACTTTAATCAAATGACGCGCGACACTATAAACAAATGGACGCTTGTACGACTGACCTTATTTGACGACTTGACACGCTTGCTTCTATTGACGCGCGTCATTTGAAGCAAATGACGCACGTCAATAGGGGACAGTGACGCACATATTTAGGTTATAAATACCCTTATGCCGCTCATTTTCTCGTTTACGTTTTCCCGTTCTTGAATTTTTGCAGGTCTAAATCTTTGACAAAGACGCAATTACAGCTATAATGTCGACTTCACATGCCTCCCAATTGCAAGTTCAGCAAGAAAATGAAGAGAATCCAAGTCAATCGATTTCCAAGATAACCTACAGGAATCCCTTATGCCCTCACATCCATACGGCTTTAAGGATGTCTCCGAATATCAAGGTATAATTGAAGAGTGTGGATTTACTGAGGGCTCGTTAATATGCCCCATTTGAAACAAATCCGAGATATTTTGAATTACCTTTGCCGTCATGCTACAATTCGAGAGGACGGTATATTTTATGTGACTCGAATGATGGCCAAATGTTCCAATTCACTATTTGAACCGAATGACATACATCGGTTTATCAAGCCTGTAAATCCACACTCTTGATTATACCTGATACAGGAGACATCCTTAAAAGCCGTATGGATGTGAGGGCATAAGGGATTCTGTCGCAGGTTATCTTGAAATCGATTGACTTGGATTCTCTTCATTTTCTTGTTGAACTTGCAATTGGGAGGCATGTGAAGTCGACATTATAAGTGTAATTGCATCTTTGTCAAAGATTTAGACTACTAAAATTAAGAGCAGGAAAACGTAAAGCGACGAAAATGAGCGGCATAAATTATTTATAACCAAATATGTGCGTCAATAGGGACAAGTGACGCACATATTTAGGTTATAAATACCCTTATGCCGCTCATTTTCTCGTTTACGTTTTCCCGTTCTTGAATTTTTGCAGGTCTAAATCTTTGACAAAGACGCAATTACAGCTATAATGTCGACTTCACATGCCTCCCAATTGCAAGTTCAGCAAGAAAATGAAGAGAATCCAAGTCAATCGATTTCCAAGATAACCTACAGGAATCCCTTATGCCCTCACATCCATACGGCTTTAAGGATGTCTCCAGAATATCAAGGTATAATTGAAGAGTGTGGATTTACAGGGCTCGTTAATATGCCCCATTTCGAAACAGATCCGGATATTTTGAATTACCTTCTGTCATGCTACAATTCGAGAGGCGGTATATTTTATGTGACTGAACGATGGCCAAATGTTCCAATTCACTATGAACCAAATGACATACATCGGTTTACCGGCCTTCCTATCGAAATTTACCAAGCATTTATTCTGACAAGGCAACACTCGTGGAAGAAAACAAGAAATTTCTCGAATCAAATCACGGTTTCCATGTTGATTGTAAGTATAATTCATTTTAATTGAAAAATTTTATTGCTTTTTTATTCGATACAATTTTTGTTATAAATTGATAGTAATTTTCATTGTTTCGCATTTGCAGCCCATGTCAATAAATCCAAGCGTGGTGTAGATACACAATCAATTGCACACCACTTTCTTGCTGCACTTATTGCATTTTTCAAGCGGAATTGTTATGCAGGGTCGCCAAACAGATATACCAAATTGGGCCATTGCATACATTTGTGCCACTATCTCAAAACAAAAATTCGATTGGTGCACATTTCTATCCAAAAAAATAAGAGCTGACATATCAAATTCGAAAATGTCAGAAAAACCTTTCATTTATTCAACAAACTATCTCCTCAAGCTTCTACTTATGAGGCACTTTTAAATTTAAAAGCTAAAGAAATTCCTACTTGCTCTGATGAGGCTTTGAAGAAATTCTCAATTCCATTTGCAGAACAACAGGTATAAACTATTTAGTTTGTAATTGTATTACAATTTTCTTCATTACAGTGCGCAGTTATTAAAACTTAAATTTTAATGTTTTGCAGAGAAGATATCTTGAAGCCATTCCCAAAAAAAAAAAGATGTCGAGAGGAAGAGGCCAACTACACGCGGAGGCTTCGGGGGACTCCCATTCTGAAATGGAAGCTCACTCCTCTCCAGACCCTCAACAGTTTGAACTCGTTAAACGCCAGAGAAGTAATACATTCTCATATATTAATTACAAATTCCAAAGTTGCAGATTTATTTTTCAATTTAAATTTTAGCAAAATGAATTGACAACATTTAATATTGATGAGCAATAGGACTATGGAACCTTCTTCCCCAACTCACTCAATACGATCCGCATGCATTGATATCTTCCGAACAGCCCACCAACAACTCCTACAAGGCCACCCGTAGCACCGAAAAAAACAACCCCTCGACAACAAGGTACAACTTTTCTATAGAACGTTTAATTTCGTAGTTTTGACTTTATGAATTGTTTTAATATTTTTCATTTTTTCTTGTACTTTTCAGCACATGTCAGTCATGATCAAGCCACCGCATCGACACCCACCCAACCATTAATTTTTAAAATGCCAACCAGAGGAACAGTGAAAAAGAACATTGGTAAACGCATGAGTTTTGCTCCGGCCCCTAGTGGGACACTAAACCTTGACTCCTCGTTTCGAATTCCAACTCTCTCACTTGGTGGCTTGCCCAGCGCAACGGGCATATCTATTTTGAACAATATAAATTTAGATGAAGATTATTTGGGCATTGATAGCAATGACCCAAGTGGGTTTTTCGATACTTGAGATGATTCAAGGCCGCAGTATACTTGATCTTAATTTCAATTTTAATATGCTTTACAATTTTAATTACATTACGATTTATCTAAATATAAATCTTGATCTTCAAATTTATTTATCTAAATCTTGATTTATTTTTCAAAAATAGAGATCAGCCCACCCAAAGACGAAACAAGGAGCGATTGATCTTGTTCATGGTGAAAGCCCCCACACTTCTCGGCAATGAGATTATGCGCATCGATTGAGATAGTGAAGAGTTTCCACCTTTTCCTTTGGAGAACTTAATTGGTAATGATTGTCAATCCCATGTCGGTGAGTTTATTATTCCTCAAATCCAATGACTTATAGAATGGGAGAAAAGGGCTAAAATTCTTATCAATGAGATTATTAGTCGTTATGAAAATTATTGGCAAAGGGATAGTTTATCTGGCTGCGATCAGAATCGACTGCGAAGATGGATTCCTTACTTACCCAAGTAAAATGTGGGAATTTCATCACGTTTAATAACAACTATAAAGATGGCATTTTAGATAAGGCACTAAACAAATTGGAAAATATTAGTGTCGAGGCCGAGGCATATTTTAACAAATGGTCAAAGGAAAAGGATTTGGTATCAATCGCAAATGTAGAAAGAGATAGAGCGGTTGTAAGTACTATTACATTCTAACAATCATTTTTGTTAATTTGAAATTTTGAATTTACATTAATATTTTGAATTGACGTTACTCTTTTTGTGCAGTTGAAATATGAAAATTTGAAGAGTCAAGCGAAGGTTTTGCAAGTTCACTTGGAAACAAGAAAAACTGACTTATCTGCGGCAAAAAATTTGAAGCAAAATATTGTTTTGGTTAACAAACAAAACAATACACTAAAGCGGATCATTAAAGAGCATGGTCTCGACCCTGACATCTTGTTCAAAGCCAAAGCAGTTGCTGATCCAAATTTGCTGTCGCATGGAGATGCAACAAATCAAGAAGAAAGAATTATAAAAAATCGGGCTGAGTCTTTGGAAGATCTTATAAGTTCAGGGGTTATTTCTGCTGTTGGGGAAAGAGGTGCAGCCAGAGTGGAAGAAGCCGTTGGGGAAGAGGGCAGAGCAGAATTTTCTAAAGAAAAAGAGGGTTGTGAAAATTAGAAACTTTTATTATTGACTAAACTTTTAATATTGAATTTGAAAACTTCGACTATTGAGTTTGTACTATCTTTATTTGAATTTAATTATATGGTGATTAGATGGTGATTATCATGAATTATATGTATGTTTCTTGTTTACTTGCATTGTCATGAATAGTATGTAGACGTAGATGATGAATGATGACAATTGATAATCAATGATAGATGATGATGAAAGATGATGATCGATTTAATGTGTATAATGTAAAATTTAGTGCTGAATATCTTGTGGGACTTTAATTATCTTGAAAATTATGTCGTGGGACTTTAATTGTATACGTGGGGTTATACTATCTATGAAAGTAGACTTAAGGTTGATAGGTTAAGAATCATGTTTGTACTTATGATTTTCAACGTGTTGAGGACTTCAAAGTGTGTTTGGATTTTATGAATGACCTTTATCGGGTCTAAAATAAAGATATCCAAGTCAATGATGCTAAGGTCTAGCAATGCATCTGTCTGTTATCTAGTTGGTAAAGCTCATCCTTGTTAAGGAATTCATGAATTGAATATTGGAGTGTCAAGTGCAAGTTACTCTGTCGGTGCTTCTTGGTGACTCGATCTAGTTGGTGATGAAAATTATCGGTGCTTCATGATGTACAAAGTGAAAGAATTTCATCAAGGAGATTTATAATTCTCTAAAAGTGGTATAAGACCATGTCAAGTGTTGATTCATCAATGTCTTGTAGTTCTAAAAGGTGACATATTAAAAGGACCTTGTTTTATGCCTTAAGAAATGTTTTCACATCTTTGAGAAAAGCTCAAGGTCTGTTAAGACCCAAATGTCATGCTATATGTCATTATGTGGTCTATCATGGTCTTTGAGACAAGAATGTATTGATACTACAAGAAGATGTATTGTGTAATAGAGGTTATACTTCTGATTTATGCTCAAAGTTGGGAAAACGAGTATCTACAAATGTTATAAAGTTGAGAAATCTCATATTGATGTTACCTTGTCATAAGATTTGTGCATAGTAAGGAAGAGTATAACACATTGTTTCTATGTGTCATTATGTGGTCTATCATGGTGTTGAGACAAGAATGTATTGCTACTACAAGAAGATGTATTGTGTAATAGAGGTTATACTTCTGATTCATGCTCAAAGTAGGGAAAAATGAGTATCTACAAATGTTATAAAGTTGAGAAATCTCATATTGATGTTACCTTGTCATAAGATTTGTGCATAGTAAGGAAGAGTAACACATTGTTTCTTAAAGGATTCTTAGAGGTCAATGCAAGGTTTGATAGTGGCTCCAGGAATGCGTTGATTCAAATGCTCATCTATCTTTGCATCACAAGGTTATTGCCTATAAAGGTTGTGAGTTAATGAAAGTGTGAAAGATGATGTGATATGTGTAAGGTAATTGGAAGCTTGCAGTCTCTTCCAAAGACAAGAAGATTCATGGTGTATGGTCGGGTTATCTAAGATGAGCTTTGTAACTTTGTTTGACACGATGAGTGCGGTGGAAAAGTTTAAACAAAAAAAGATCTTAAGAAAAGCTGATGGAACCAAGAAGGGGAAATTAATTGATGTTCCCAAACTTGATGCAAAAGCAAGGGGAGGAAGAATTGATCAATGTACTTTAATATTAACGGAGGGTGACTCGGCGAGGCTCTTGTGGTTTGAATCGGAAATGTGAATATTGAATTTGGTAGTATTGTGACATGTTTCGACATCACTTTCCAATTTAATTTTTGTTATTTTAGTTATCTTTATCCTATCGGTGGCGGGAATATCTATTTTTGGGAAGCTACCACTCACCAACAAATGGAGAATAAAGAGATAGTAAATAGAAAAAAAATCCTTGGTCTACAGGAAGATAAAATATATTAAAAATAAATTAATATAATTCTAAGAAATCAAGAAAGAATCATCACTGGTAAGAAATTAAACATAATTGCAAATATGCTAGGGTTTAGCTTACCTCTTGCGTATTAGATTGCTGTGAAATCATCAAGGGTAACGTGCTAGATCTTTGTTTCACATGACATTGTAGATGGAGGGGTGAGTTGCTTGACATTGTCAGTCCTGAGAAGTGCCAGCAACATCTTTAAATATATAGACCAACAATATCTTTAAAGGTCAAGTAAATATAAAGAATTAGACTTGTAATGTCTTTAATGATAACAAGAGCTGAAAAAATGTAAGGTAACAAACAATAAGATTATGTTGAAGAAGATACCTATTTAAAATTGAAATCATCACCGGTAATGTGCTAGATCTTTGTCTTAAAAAATTCAACACAAAAAATTGATTAGTAGATAGATGGGTGAGTTGCCTGACGTTGTCAGTCCCGAGAAGTAAAAGCTTCCTCGGACGGATGTCAACCCACGTTTTCAAAAAATAAAAATTTTGTATTTAACTAAATGTAAATACATACACCTGTAACATCTTTAATTATAACCAGAGCTGAAAAAATGAATAGTAACAAACAATAAGATTAAGGGGAAAAAGATACCGCTTAAAGTTGAAATCATCACCACTTTGGTAATGATATAGATCTTTGTTTTAAAAAAATCCAACACGAGAAATGGATTAGTAGATAGATGGGTGAATTGCACGACATTTTTAGTATATAGACTGTAACATCTTTAACGATAAAGATAAAAGATAGATAAAGAAGATACCTACTTAAAGTTGAAACAATCCATTATCAATAGCTTCATCAAAGTCGATGATGTCTTCTGTAGAATGTGACGAAGAGCCAATTACACTCTCAAGGTTGGGAATATTTGTACTTGTAGCTGTATTATTTACATCTCTTTTTTCGCAAAGGGAATTCCAGTGAGCAATTGCTCTGTCAAAAAATGAATAGTAACAAACAATAAGATTAAGGGGAAAAAGATACCTGCTTAAAGTTGAAATCATCACTGCCACTGGTAATGAGCTAGATCTGTGTTTTAAAAAAATCCAACACGAGAAATGGATTAGTAGATAGATGGGTGAATCGCCTGACATTTTTAGTATATAGACCTGTAACATCTTTAATGATAAAGATAAAAGATAGATAAAGAAGATACCTACTTAAAGTTGAAACAATCCATTATCAATAAGCTTCATCAAAGTCGATGTTGTCTTACGTAGAATGTGACGAAGAGCCAATTACACTCTCAAGGTTGGGAATATTTGTACTTGTAGTATTGTATTATTTACACCTCTTCTTTCGCAAAGGGAATTCCGGTCTGTAATTAATTGCTCTGTCAAGCGGAAAGGTTTCGAGGAGTATCGTGAAGCGTAACACCTCATGCAACTTTCAGATTTTTATCCAACTTTGTTTCTCGGTTTTGATTTTATAAATGACAATGCTTGAAAACTCTTTCATCCTCCTGAGACCCCAAAATCATTATGCGGCATAATTCATATAAGTCTGAAATACTCACTTGATATCTTCTTGTAAGATAGAACTTTGATAGATTCCTCTCCACAAAACCTTGTAATAGCACCACTTTCGGAAGGTTGATCTAAATTCTTATATTGGTTCCTCATTGTTGTTGCAAAATTGGTTGATTTGAAACTTTAATAAATCGGCATTGAGTATACCTTTGATTTCCGTACCCTTGAGCTCGACGCGTCTTTGTAAATTGTTCCATTATTGTACCCATTGATTTATGGAAATGCTTCTGACAAAGTCTGCACGGCCACCTTATACGTATTCCAAAAATTCGGATTCATCACACCCATGGCTTCCAGAATTTTATCTTTCTGTAAACGTTCCTAATTTCGATGACAAGGTTTCGAAATTTTTTAAGCTTTATTCGGTTTCAACTATCACGAGACTCAAACAAATTATGTGTCACGGGAACATCTTCTCGTTCCGATCCTGTAATATCTTGACGTCTTTGCAAAATGTGCATAGGTATTTCCTTCCCATTACTTGAGAGATGCATAGGTGATCGTGGATATTAAATCTCAAATAGGTGTTAGGATTTTTAAGATCTAATAAATCTCTCCAATTTTCAAAACAGTGCATCAAAACTATCACGGGAACAATACAATATATCAAGACTTTGACATACCATTTTCCTCATCCGTATAAAATCCACAATATAGATCAATCCATACATGCATGCTTCATCGTGTATTGATCTCCTTTAACATTGGAAGAATACCAACCAATGTAAGCAAAGTCTCCAAATCGTTAAGCGGAACAACGGGTCCCTTGCCTATCAACTTGACGGTATTTGTGCATGAAACCAACCAATGAAGGATACTCCTCACGAACTCTGCATCTTTGGTTCATACAAAGAGATCCATCTAGTCTCCACATCCTTGAAGAAGTTTTTGCCGTCTGTAATTCCAATTGCAAATTTTGGAACTCGAGAAAACGCTTTGGGCTGCTTGACATATAGGCATGAAGTTCTCTTATGAGGTCTTCTAATTTAGCAACATTTTCGTGGTTGCTTACCATTTTATACGCTAAATTCATTCTGTGAGCCATACAGTGAATTGGTAGCATATATGGGGCCACTGTTGTTTGTAATCTAACACACATGACCTGTTCGGTGACCTGCGTGTGAGATGCACCATCTGCTCCAACGCATACCAACTTCGTAGCAATTTCATAATCAGTCATACCAGCAACATCTTTCAAATGAGAAACAACTATTTTATATAGGTTTTCAGCATTGCAGTTTTCAACCATTTTCATAACACCCAACAGATGAGGAGTCCTTATATGATTTTCTAAAGTATATATGTGGATACATACCCATGCGGTGTTGTCGACTGCTGTCACTTCATCAATTGAAAGAGAGATAAAGTTTGCTTTTTTTACATTCTCTTTCAAATCTTCCTTCTCTATCATCGAGAGGCATTTTGCCATTTCCCATCCACTACTCTCAGACCAATGAGACTGAGGTACATTCAGCATTCCGTTAAATTGATACAAAACTTTGAAATCAAGGAAATCTGACATCGCCCTTCCTTTTTTAAGTATTTGAAAAAGAGTAGAGAATTGTATGAATTTTGCATGTAGATTTGTTTCTTTCATCTTACCAATATGCGATGTGATTGTTCCTCCCTTTTCCAACAGATGTCTGTGTTTTTTCTGCTCTGCCTCATATTCCCATTGCGTATCGGCATGCATGCACTCCTTTTCGATTTTCCACCTATGTGTTTTGATTTTACGGCCATCCGCCCCTATTATTCTGATTAAATATTGTTTTCCACAATGTTTTTCTATTGTGTCAGCTTGATTGCATTTTTTGTTGCTTTCCCAATTTCCACGTACATATTGTACATGTACATTCACATGGGATTTCTTCAGAATTTGATGATTGTACGGAGTTGATAAATGGAAATTTAGCTGCCCAATCAAACTTGTATGTCTGTGCCAATGGTCCACATATTCTTTTTGTTTTGATGCTTTACTTTTTTGAGTAGAATTTTGAGCAATATCGCAATCACTGGTTTCCTCTTTCTTGGACGAGAGTTTGATATTGATTTATGTCTTCCATTTTTTGAGTGTTTGTATCTGTGATATCTAGTTGCATACAGTTGCACCCCAACAGAACAATATCTTCAAGATCGGCATATTATCGTAGGTTTCATTTGTTTGGTTTTGCAATGATTGTGCGAGAATGCATGTCCACCTCAATAATGCCTTCCACACGTCGATTCGATTCTTTTTGGTGGCATCTATATGATTGGTATTTACATTATACGTATCATGAGTTTCAAAAACTTGAAGAGTGATTTGAGATTTCTTACTTACTTTTAGGTTATTCGTATTCTTTGGTGGCACCTTCCATTATTGAAAAGAGTCTGCGTCAACAAAAGAACCAAGAAGCGACTCTGTACAGTCTCTGAGGTCTTGTCGCGCGTGAACTACCTGATGTCGCGCGTCAACACGCCGAAATCGCGCGTCAACACTTCCTCTCGCCGCGCATCAAGCCTTCCTCGTCGCGCGCGTCAGTATAGCTCTTGTCGCAGCGTCGTACTCTCTTATCGCATAGCGTCGATCTGGCTCTTGTCGTGTGCGTCAATCGACTCTTGTCGCGCGTCGATATTGCCCTTGCCGCTTGCGTCAATCTTTGCATTTGTCGTACGCGTCAACAATCACGAGGATAACGGTAATATGAATCTACGAAGTGCAAAGGGTATGCGAGTTCAAATTTCACAAAGTATTGGTAATTTGGTAAGCTACTTGAGGTATACTACCCAGGCGAATCATATAGGTTTTATAGGAGATGTTTTCAAATGAAGGCGAAGCCGACCCCCCAAAAAAAATATACTTTATATTTTAGGCGAACAGGGCACCGACCCACTCCGAATAATTCACCTTTTCAAATTTTCCTAAAATGAAATTTTCGCCATATTACGAATATTCGCCGCTAAAATTATCCCCTGAGTGCATTTCTATCAATAATATCTTAAATGATATGATTGAGTTTGAAACATCAATCAATAGAATACCCACTACATTGGTGATAGTCACATCTAGTGTTTTCATCATAATTGCGACCACGAGGGCGAGAAGGATCAAGATTGAGTGATGGAGGAAGAGTGATAAGATTTCTCTCAATAAGTACATGGCAATAAGAAGTGGGGTACATAAAGAAAAATTGGTAAATGTACATTTATGTGGTTCTGATTGAAGCTTTTAAGGAGTAGAAACAATGTTAACAATAAATTTGGCTTTAGTGGGCTTAGGAGATGCCTTGAAAGTAGATTTTCCTTGAAACTGATTAGAGGAGGAAGATGAAGCATTGTCATAGTATTTTAGCTTTCCATAGATAGAAGTTTGACTTCATGAATTTTGAGTGTATGGCATAATTGATCAAAGAAGGAGAGGTCTCAAAGATAACACTCTCCTGAAGTGGTGATAAGAGACTTTGAACAAATAGATCTTGCAATTAGAATCAACAAGTACATTGGTCATCGTAGCTAGATTGTTCTTATAACGTAATACACATTCTGCTAAATGCTCATTAGATTTGTGTTTGATTTGAGTGAATTGTGCATAAGAGATCTTGGTGCATAGATATCGATGGAAAAGTGAGCCAAAAAAAGCATCAGCTAAATATTTAAAAGAAGATGTCGAATGAACAGGTAGATCATAAAACCAACACATTGTGTAATCTCGAATACTTATAGGAAATAACTTAGCTAGCAATGTATGATCATCCGCATAGTCGAGACATGCCACATGAAAATCTTGGATATGCTCTTGAGGGTCACCATGGCCATTGAAAGTGGGCAACTTAGGGGTGAAAAATTTAGGAGGAAGTGAATAAGTAGAAATGGTAAAAGGGGTATGAAGGAGTAATGAGGAATCAAGAGATGGAGAGGAGCATGAAGTAGCTTGTTGAAGTTTTTGATTCGAATTTGTAGATCCTAATAGAGGGACACTAGGTCATGGGTTCTAGAAGAGGAACGGAGTTGTGTATTAGAAGCATTGGGATGAAGGAGGTAAGCGGTAGAAGTAGGAATGGAAATAGGAATGTGAAAAGGTTGAGTAGAGGCCATGACAACTAAAGAAGAGCCTACAAGAGGCACATAAGCAACATCTCAAGAGCATTTGAAAACAATTAAAGCATTGAGAATATGTGGAATATGTGTAGGGTTAATATGTAATGCTTGATGAAAATTAGTAAGTTTTTATAATTCCTTTTTATCAACGTTGGTATTCTCGTCATAATATTGTTCATTATCGGATGTTTTAATGTTTTCAAGAGGAGCATTATATGAATTAGCAAAAGTACTATCGAATTCAACCATTGATTTAGAAACCCTATGGGTAGATGGAGGAAGCTCAATGTGCTCAAAATACCCAAAGCGACCACTACGACTAATGGGCATAAGAAGAAAGAATTCAATAAGACGGGCTCACCAAAATGATTTAACAAAAGTTAGATTTTTTTATTAAACTCTATTGCAGAGTAACTAATGTAAAATACTGATGTACAGAGGATAAAATACAATATGATTCAAGAAAATAAGCATGCAAAGTAGAAAATCTAAGCTAGAGATGGAGAAAAGAAGACTTAGTTGATTTACACTGACTCGGGACTAATCTAAAGCTGGGAAAAGTGATGCACAAAGACTAGAATGCATGTCGTTATTACACACTTCTATAAATTTTGATAGGTAGGAATGAAGCAGGACATGGGAACTAGGATAGGGCAAGGGCGAATAGGGCACCAGAGACCTCTTTTGGGCATTAGTGACTGCGCAAGAGCTTGAAATCTGATTTTTGATGTGTCACAAGGTTGTCACAATTACTTCTTTTTTATCATCTTTTATTCACACTACGATCATCGATGACACATGTAACTTTGTAAAATAGAAGTTCACCGCATAAGCCCACAAACCGCATCAAATCTGAAAATAAATATACAATATGGGAGTTAGACTGACACCGACGGTCACTCGAGAATGAACTTACAACCGAGCACTACACTAAATCTCGGACTTCATGTAGTTCTAGTTTGTTACTTAGAAATTTTGCTCCGGGATGCTCTAGTGCAAGTTACACTTGATATGGGCTAGATCTATAACTTATAAATGTATAGTATGTGTGGACGAGAATAGAATTCAACTTACCCTTTATATGCGTGTATGCGGAATATGGAGTTCTTTGTCCCTTGAATGGATGCTAGATGGATGCCTTAGTGCTCTTTAGTTCCTTTGGATGCAAGCTTAGGTGATGTTAGTATATGTTTAGTGCTTAGTCCTTTATTTTGAAAACATAACTATGTATTTATATGATTCCCTTGTTTGAATTTCATAATTGACAATTGGAAGGTCGGCCCATAAGTGAAAAAGATGCCCAAAATATAAAAGAGACCCAAAAAGGAGCGAATAAGATAGAAAAGGGTCGGGCGCACAAAGGGGACATGAGCACTGGGAGCACTGTTGTCCTAGTTGGGTGTTGGTGTTTGAGGCCATAAAAGATTAAAAAAATTAAAATGTTGATGGGCTATAGGGTGTGTAAGACCCAAGGGAGAGAGAAACAAAGAAAAGAGGCCAAAGATAGTTGTCAACCACTATTTTTCTTTCTTATGAATCATGTAAATGCTAGTATGCTTTTAGGACCTAGAAATGTACCCAAGTGCGTGATTTTGTGTCTACATTAGGAGAGACATATGCCTTGAAGTTTAAGTTCTTCATTCCATACTATTTAATTTATAACTACACAATGTAAAAGCGTAAAGTTACCAAGAAAATAAATGAAGGTTCCAAGTGGGAATTGAAAGGTCACCCTCTTATAGATGTCATATATCCACCTTAGAAGTGGAAATGGATGGACAAATGGCCAACTTTTGATTGATGAAATTACTATTTTGGTAGTGGCACTTGTTGAGTGGCATATCCCTATTCGCACCCTTTTTAAGATTTGATGATCTTTATATGATGTGGAATTCATAATAATAAAAAATGAATGTAAGGTTTGAAATTGGGAATTATTTTGATTAATTAAATTTCAACATTAATTGTACAATATTTGAATAATGTATTGTTACTTACAACACGTATGTACAATATGATACAAACTTGAAAACACAAGAAGAAATATGTACTTAACTACACATGACTGTCAACACAAAATCACACACGTTGGGTAATTATCTAGTCCCGATTACATACTATTATTCATATGATTCCTAAGTAAGAAAATAACAAATCAACCCATGTCTTTGGCCACCTTCCTTTTCTTTTTGTTGCTTTCGAGTCTTACACCCTTACTTTCTCGAGTCTACATTTTTACTCTTGGGACATTTGTCATCTTGGATAGTAGACTCAACCAAGACGCCAATGTCAGTGCCCTCGTCCCCTGGGGCGCCCTGTCCTCTTTGTACTATACTCACATGTTTTGGGTCCTTTCTAGCTTTCCTATTACCTCATGGTATACGCCTTATGCTAAATCATCACACTTGTTAGCCTCTTCTTCACATATTTTGTGATATACGCTTTGTGCTACATCATCACTCCCTTTTGGATTCTAATTCACTCATTCCATGATATACGCTTTATGCTAAATCATCATGCTTTCTAGTATCCTATCCATATATATCGTGATATACGCTTTAGGATAGATCATCATATCTTCTCGATTACGCATCCCTATGTCGCATTCAATATCATCTACACATCATCATTCTACAATCAACCCTACATGCTTAATTCACCAAATCTTTCTAACACACGATGACACATCACTTAGACCATTTCACGATGATGCACTCTCATTTATAGTTAATTCTTGTCTGCTAAAGGGGCATACATAAATGAACCTCATTGCATACATACACATCCACTCAGGGGGCACACTTCTCCTATCATTCACACTGCATTCCATTCGCCTCATCCACAACATACTGCATATCTTGGTTGCATTTACTCTTTCTTACGTATGCTTTTACATGTTCATTCTACTACACATGTTAGATAGATATCTTGTATGTCATTATCTTTACCCTACACACATGTGTTTAACTTGCTTTCTAGTTGTGATCATGGATTTTACAGATCCATTACATGCATCATGGATGCTCGGCGAAGTACTTATTACTAGTCCCACCGAGGCTCCAGAGAAGCATCCGCTTTCATACATTATAGGTGTTATTATTTCATTTTGTTTCATAGCACACTAATTTCTCATATTATACACACTTTGACATACTTTTTATATTTCTAACTTGCTAATGGTGCTTCATGTGCATCATTTGTTATGCAGAACTATTTGCTTCCATTGTTTATTGGATACACTATTTGCCTTTGCTTGTCATTATTTGTAGGCTTTTCCTATGTCTTGCTTGTTCTCGATTGCTTGCGGCCATTATGGCCTTGATTGTCTTTGCAACATCGTGAGTGGTGTCCCATGTTTACAACCTACTTTTCGTGGTCTACATTGTCTTCTTGTGTGTTTACTTGCATCTTAGCTTACACATTGTCTATTTAGCTTACATTTCATCTTATACATGCATGTTTGTCTTTGTTGTACTAACACTTGTATCCTAGCCACTTGTTTACACGTGCCTTGGTTTCTACCAAACACATTCCCTCCCCTTACAAGGTATAATATCAACACAATGATCGGTCCTCTTTTAGGCCACATACTCCTTTAGCGATGTTGCATGCTCCCCAAATGAGAGGGGGCATCATTTGGGTGAACCAGTCACCCCATACAATGTTATACACAACACGGTAAAAGTACAACACACAGTCTTTAGTTTGGATAGGGCTCAAAATCAAACTTGGGTCCTTAGCACAAAGGCCTTCCATGGGTGCTAGTAACAAGGGAAATTACACAGTTTTCAACATGTCATTGAGGCTTTTTACAGGGTAGAGAGTCCTTTAGCACTAGCCATTTACACAACGGATTTTACAGGGAATATGTTCCTTAGCACATGCTTTTATACACACCATCTACAACGGTGTTCTACATTATGGGAAACATCTAAAGGTTGGAGGATGACACTAGACTATTCTCCCTACACTTCTTCCATTTCATTCGTGAGATCGCCCAAAAAATCACATGTCAACATCATCTACAAGATCCTTTCTACACTCTTTCCTCATCACGGATCAAGTGCACATGTTCTTTTTCACATTTTTCATTTTACATACTCCTTTACATGATTTTTACACATATACATGTGTATTTGACTACTTGTCGACTTCTCTTTTGCAGGTCCGTTTGTATGGGAAGTAGTAGTCAACATCAACAATGACAACATCACACACATCAACAATGACATCGACATCAACAACAAGTACATCACAACATCTTCACATGTGTTTCTACCCTAGGTTCATTTTCATCACTTTTTTGCGCTTTCTCCTCCTTAGCATTCAAGCTTCACATTTTTATCACCCCACGCTTTGTATAGTCCCTCAGCACGCTTGCATCATCGATCTACATGGTTATTAGGTACACATCTCTATCTACTTTATGTTACCGAGCTTTCCACTCACCAACATAAAGTGAGGGAAAATTTACACACAAAATCTCATACTTTGGGTAATCATCTAGTTCTGATTACATACTACTATTCATATGATTCCTAAGTGAGAAAATTACTAATTAACCCAAGTCTTTGGCCACTTTTCTTTGATTTCTATTGTTATTTCTAGTCTTACACCCTTACTTTCCCAATCTACATTTTTCCTCTTCGACATTTATCATCCTGGACACCAATGCCCAACCAAAATTCTAGCGTTATGGGCCCTCGTTCCCTTTGGGCACCCCTGTCCTTTTTGTACTTTACTCACTTTTTTTTGGCTCCTTTCTATCTTTTTGATCATCTTATATTTTTGATAGTTGACCTTTTCGAGGTTAATTATGAAATTCAAGTAAGGGAATCATATAAATATAAATTTATGTGATCATAATAATGGACCAAACACTAAGCACTATCTATCACTACCTAAGATTACATCCATCAAGGCATCTAAGGTCTCCATTGCATCCATCTAGCTCCATCAAAGGGACACAAAGGCTGATTTTCTACATCACACTTGATAAAATGGAAGTTCATTATATTCCATGAACACATTTACTACATTTTACATCTAGTTACTTACTCACTATCCAAGTGTGACTAACATAAGAGAAACCTAGGGCACAATCACACACAGACAGAGAACTAGATTGGGTCTTAGATGTAGTGCAACGTTTAGTCGTAAGTTCACCATTGTGACAGCTGAGGATAGTCGACCCCTCATTTTGTATCTTTCATTTTTAGGATTTGATGTCTCTTTGAGGGTTTTATAGGTTCATTCTTCATTGTAGGTTTCAATGACCTAGGTGATCTTGGTGTGACCTAGAGCGATCAAAGGTGATTAAAGGCAAACACCTTATGACACATGGAGAAGTTTTTTTAACATTTTTATAGACTCAAGCACCAGAAACAAGTCCGGGGCACCGTGGGTGCCCTTGTCCCTCTCTAGGTGCCCCAATCCAGCTTGTTCCTCCAATTCTGCATTTTTCGAGCTCCAATGTGACGGTCATTGTTTCACATTTTCCTATTCTCCAACTTTGTGCATTCTCTAGAACTCGTGATTTAGCTAAGTCATCTTATTCCTTCTTTGCACTTAGGGTTTTCACATTTCATTGCTTAGTTTGCTTGTATATCTTTGTTGTACTTAATTGTTATTCATTTAATCCTATAATAACATCAAATTAGGCATATAAAATTACATTTTAGCTTAATCAATGACTATACAAGAGATATTTGGGTGCCCATATTGGAGAATTTGATAGTGAAAAGCTAAAGATGCTTAATTTTAGAGATTGTAATGGAAAACCTCATGGTTCATGACCATACATGTATTCTAGGAATGACTATAAAGTCCATGACTTGTTATGTACGGTCTTAGACTCATAGGGTGTGGAGTTCTACAACTTGATATGTCTTCAATGGACTAAAAATTTGTTTCACTTTCAAACCCTAAGTGTTGTACAATCTTAAAACCATTTGTAATCATCTAAACTAGAAATCAAATGGGTGGAAGACCCTACAAAATGTTAGTGTTTTGTTGAAGTGCAATTCTGCTTTGCCTAAGATTAGCACTACTTCGAAGAGGTGTCAAACATCACATAGGTCTCCACATAGCATGAAATATCTATATGAACCACTTTTAACATGTTTAAGAGGATTGTGCTCTTACTAAGACTTTGAAGTAGGGATCTTGGTGTGCTTAGAATGAGGGAAGCTAAACATCTTGACCTAGTTAAGTGATTCAAAACTATAGTAGTGGTTTTCCTAATGGGTGTGCATCAACTTTAGGAAGATTTAGGAAGCCGTGATTCACTTTTATATGTCTTGCAATGAGTGTACCAAGTGATTTTATATATGTTTGGTAGGTTTTCAGTGAATAAATGAGGCGATGTTAACTTGCTTATATAGGGTTTCGAAGGTAAATCATTATGATAAGGCCTACCCAAGAAGATGAAAAGACCTAACAAATGGTATTGCATCAAAATTATAGTTGGAATATTTTTCGGTCCAAGACCTGTATAAATTGGTCGGGACAGATTCCACATAATGACTATGTTGTACATTTTTGGATAGAGATATGGTTGATGAAATATGTGAGTTGCACCATTATGGTAAGATATTAAGTATTTATTTTATATATTTGTATTTATATTTTGTTGACACATCGGTGTGTAGGAATAAACAATTTGGAAGAGAGATAATAAGATGTGTTGAGTGAGGATATGATGTAGTGTTTGTCTTAGGTAAAAAGTACAATCATAACCAGTAGTGTCTTTATAATAAATTGTCAAATTTGAATGTCTACATTTTCCCCCTTTAAGTATGAAATGAAATGTACATGATTAAAGGAAAAAATATCTGAGTGTGTAGACACATTTTGTCTTCACTCAGAGTTTATGTTGTCTAGATGTGTTGGTGTTGGCATGTTCCACGATGAAACCTACAACAAAGTGTAGTCAATGACCATAGTAGAAATTGGATTATAACTCGATTGTATATATAGATTTTGAACTTATATAAAGTGAAATCAAGAGATGTAAAACATGGAAATAATTGAGAAAAATTAAATATAGAAATAATAATGAAGGATTCTTATTTTTAGATAACTTGAATGAGGAGCTTGCTAGGATGGATAAAATCGGTGAAATAAGAAAAGGTACAAAGATGGACGAAAAGGTGGTGAGTCACAATTTTTTGCTGAGGAAAGCTTTGGAAGAGTAGGGAGAAGAAGCTTCACGGCCTAAAGAACTCATTAGCAGGATCCAAATGGATCATATAAACCTGAATTCGGAGTGGGCGAGATTAAGTGGGCGGAAGTTGTTCTGGATCATAAGGTGGACGAGTAAATTGCGACTCTAAGGAGTCGTGCCCTAATTGCCAAATTCCCTATTAATGGTTAACAAGAAAGGAAATTTCACAATGGTGTAGTCAGTCAATGGGGAAGTGGTATTCAATTCTCTTTCCTACCCAAAGGTTTATTTTTGGTTCTCTACAGATGGAGAGCAAAGAAATGAAGCCTTGAGAAGAAGGGATTGGTTAATGGGAGAAGCTGGAATTTTCCTTCAACCTTGGGCTCCAAACTTTGATGTTTGTTCAACTTCACTCGGAGAAACACCGGTCTGGATTCAGCTATTTACGCTTCCCTTGGAGTATTGGAATCCAGAGATCCTTTCTAAGATTTGTGGAAAATTTGGAAGAGTGTTAAGAATCGATCCAAGAATTTAGAATGGATCAATGTGAACCTATGCCGAGTTTGTATGGCTTTGGGTTTAGAGAATTATCTCCCTCATTTAATTGTTATCAAATCTCCCTTGAGTGAATGGAATCAAAGGGTGGATTATGAGAAAATTCAACTTAGATGTTTTAGATGCAATTAGATAGGTCACCTTCAATGGTAATGTCAAGTAAGTAAACAACCCTCAATAAAGATGACATTGAGTCGTAAAGTTGGGAATGAAGTTTTTCCTTTATACATGGAGGTAGAGATAGAAAAGGAGGGAGCCCTTGCCCCTCAAATAATACTAAAGGATATAGAAAAGGTGGTGAAGGACTCAAATGAGTTGTTTTCTTTACTTAATGAAGGATTTAATTCGAGTAAAGAAAATTCTCTAAAATAGCTCAATGAGTGGTTTGAGAATTTTCAGGAAGAAGGAGAGGAAAAAGATGTCTCATATCATGAGAAGGAGGATTTCAGGAATTGGAGGAAGAGTTGGATCTTCCATTAGTCCCTAGTAGTTTGGCATCTTCACAAAGCGATTTCAAGGTGGCCAACTATGGTTCTATAAGAAAAAGGGCCGTAAATTGAAATAGGAAGTAGAAAAAGAGAAGTGGAAAATGGCAAATAGAAAACCCTAAACTTTAGAAATCTTGAAGATGGGAAGGTGAAATTCCTTCCCAAGAAGCCATGAAAATCCTTTCATGGAATGTTAGGGGCTTGAATGCCCCTAACAAGCGATGCTTGGTGAAGCGTTGCATTTTCTCCCAAGATGTAGGAATTATTATTTTGTAATGAAACATAGATGATGTTGAAAGAATGTCCCTATAAAAATAAAACGGAATTTCTATAATAGTATACATATAGAATTGGACTTGTTGTACCCTAATGGCCACTAAGATATACTTAAAGGCAGAATATTTTTACATTTAGGACAAGAAAAGAAACTTGGACTAGTGACCAAGAAGTTATACTACAAGTTTTTAAATACAACACGATCTACTCGTGTTTATACCCTTAAATAAAAGGCTATTGTGGTAGGAGATATTAGAGGAAATTCATATTAGGAAGGATCATTTGATCGTGTTGGGTGGATAATTTAATGCCATCTTGTCTGATAGAGAGAAATCAAGAGGTATGGTTAGAAATGCTCAATCTCAATTGGATTTTAATTCTTTTGTTCAAAATAATTCTCATTTAGATATTGAACTAAAACAATGTTGGTTCACTTGGTCAAATAAGAGACTTGGATTTAGCAATATATCCAAGACATTAGCTCGATTTTTGGTTAGTCCTCTATGGATGCAAGGAAATATTCCTTTAGAAAGGTCGGTTATATCATGGTTTAGATCATATCACTACCCCATTTAGATTTCTTCTAATCAGATGAAGCCCTAGAATATCACCCTATAAGTTCGAGCTAATGTGGCTTAGAGACCCTCTCTTTCACGGGTTGATAAATTCTTGGTGGACCTCCTTCAAAATTAGTGGCTCAAAAATGTATATCTTTTCTCAAAAACTAAAACTTCTCAAAAAAAAAATCGTTAGAATGGAATGAATTTAATTTTAAGATATTTTCTAGGAAAAAGTTAGAGTGGAAAAGCAACTTCAGGATTTGAATGAGAAAGTGTTTGTGAGAGGCATGGGTCAGGAGGATTTTCAAAAGGAGAAAGAATCTTAGGTGAACTAGGAGAATTGTTGATGTGTGAAGAAATCTACTGGAAACAAAAATCAAGTGAGAATTAGCTTAAGGAAGGTGACATGAATACTAAATATTATCATGCCTTAGTAAGAGCTAGAAGGAGCTCTAATTTTATTTGAGCATTAAAAATGGTAATGGGGAGATAATTTAGGATCAGAAAGGTATAAAAGAAGAGGTAACTTCTTTCTTCTCAAATTTATTGGGAGGAGATCTTTTGTCTTCTTTGCAATCTCAAAATGAATTACTCGGGAATATTCCATCTCTAGTTAGAGAAGAGCAGAATAAAATGCTATTGGATCCATTTTCTATGGAAGAGGTTTGGAGAGTGGTTTTCTCTATGGAAAACACAAAGCTCTTGGACTGAGCGGTTTTTAGGTATGGATTTCTTTCAAGAATTATGGCATGTCGTCAGTAAATATGTTTGGGATACAATAGAGGAATCTAAAAATCAAAGAGAATCCTAAAGATGTTCAATTTCACCTTTATAAGCCTTTTCCCTAAAAAGGAAAGACCTGATTCCTTTGAGGATTTACACCTAGTCTCTCTTTGTAATACTACATATAATATTATCTCCAAATCCATTGCTTTAAGACTTAATCCTTTACCGGAGTCTCGATTTCTCAAGAGCGAGTGGTTTTGTGCTTGGGATCTATTTTTGTAGAGTCATTATTGCTCATGAATTGATGCGCTCTTTGACCATCAATAGGAATCCCGACATGTTGCTCTAACTAGATATATGTAAAGCTTATGAAAGGGTTAACTAGAGGTTTTGATGAATATTGACTAAATTTTGGGTTCTCTCTGCCATTATGTGAATGGATTTTTAGTTATTTTTCTTCCCATGTTATTATGTTCTAGTGAATGGCTCATTTGAAGGTTTTTTGGGTAATAGAGGAATCAAGCAGGGGGATCCACTCTCCTCCTTATGAATTTTGATTGCATAATCATTAGGGATATCAATTCGGGTGGGGACAGAGGGTCTCCATAGCCTAAGGGTGGTAGATGGCATGGATCCATTATAATAATTCACAAATGATACTTTTCTATTCAGAGAGGTTTCCATACAGGAAGCCAAAACATTTAGGGAATTATTGGATTCTTATTCAAATGTTGTTGGGTAGGTGATTAGTAAGCCAAAATAAGTAATTTTTTTTATTCAACTCCCTAAAAAATTTCATAGAGGATACAAAGGATATTTGGCTTTAATATAGGAAAGCTTCCACAAAGATACCTTGGAATCCCTCTTTTCACTGGGGTTGGAAAAATGATTATTTGGAATAATCTGTTGAAGGCCTTGAAAAATGCTTCAATCTCGGAAGAGGAGATGGTTATCCTTTATTGGAAGACTTCTTCTAGTTAAAAAAATCCCCAATGCTCGAGCTACTTACATGTCCTCGGTCTTAAGAATTCCAAAAGTGGTGCAATCGAAATTAATAAGAATCGTGAGAACTTTTTTATGGCAAGGAAAAAAAGAAACCAAAAGATCACATTGATCAAATGGGAAATTATATCTTTGCCTAAGAATTGTGGAGGGGTGGGGATAATCAATTTGGATAAACAAAATTTGGATATGGGCCCCAGATTAGTATGTCATCTACTTTCTAAGCCCACTCGTCCTTTGGGTAAAATCGTAGAAAATAAATACTTGGGAGCTCCCTCTCTCTTTGCTCTATTATCCATTGAAAAACCTCCTCTTGGCTCCCATATTTGGAATTTTATTCTCTCTTGCATACAAATTTTTGCTCAGTTAGTCTCTTGGTTGATTGGAAAGGAGAACTGACAAGTTTTTGGGAAGACTCTTGGAATGGATTTCTTGTCTTGGGAGGGAAGCCAAAATTTCAAGAGCTAAAATTGATTCTCATCCCTCTTTGGGGTGAAAAATAAAGGACTATGGACCGAGACTCTCTCCTAATTTTCAATAAACAATTATAGAAAGATTTAAGGAAAATATCCATTTTAGAGGAGACTAAGTTACATGGTTAAAATAAAAATTAGCATTGATATAATTATCCTTCACCCCTCATAATGACGAAATCATCTGGAAACTTCAAAATCAAGAAATTATTCAACTCAATGTGGTTATAGAAAGTTAGTGCTTGAAAAGGACTTGAGGAGAAAGAATGGATAAAATATTGGTCTAAATTTTTCCTTCCGAATGTTGGAGCTTTTGTATGTCTCACCTATAAGGGAAAGATATTTACTCAAAAGAAGGGGAAGTTAAAAGGGATAACCAAACCAATAAGGTGTGTGGTGTGCTATGTAGAGGAGGATAATTTGAATCATTTTCTGGTTCATTGTCCTTTTGTTGAAAAGTGTTGTAATTGGCTTTGTGCTAAGTTGAACCTCTTATGGGTTGACTTGAGACGTTGCCCTCTATCTTCCTTTCATGGCCTAGACCAAGGTCTAAAGAGGATCTCGCTTCTATTTGGGGTTTCAACCCTTTTTTGTTGATTTGGTACTTATGGTGGGAAAGAAATAAGAGGATATTTAGAGAGGAAATTAGCTCTGTGAGAGTAGTGAATAATAGATTAGAGTTTTCCATTTCATAGAATGTGTCTATACATTGGAAAAGTGGTAGCTCTTCCTCTTCTAGAGATAGGAAATCCTAAAAAATGGTCTAAGATAACAATTCCATTTTTGGCTCCCATCCTATGATATGAAAATCTCCGAAAGACTAAGAAGAGCATCAACGGTTTGGGATCCTCCTCCCTAGGTTTTTGCAAGTTGAATTTTGATGGAGCTTCTAAAGGGAACCCAAGTATCTCAAGAGTTGGTTGCATAATTAGAAATGAGAAGGGGGAATTGGTTGTAGCTATCTCCTATCATTTAACCTAGTAGAAGTCCAGGCCTTAAAAAGAGGTTTAAAAATGGCAATTGATCTAAAGATTTGTAAATTAAAAATCGAGGGTGATTCTCTAGGTAATAATTAACTCAGTAATCAATAGAAAAGCCTCCTCCTAGAAAATCAACTTAATTTTAAGAAAATTTCTCTTTTTTGGCTGAATAGATTTGATGATTAGTCAATTAAACATATCTTTAGAGAAGGAAATAAAAGTGCGGATCTATTAGCTAATAAGGGAACAAAGCAGGACACGGTGGTAATTATAAGTTCTAATGCCAAGGAATGACCAAGATTTGAGGCATATATTATTGATGAGGGATATCCAATTCATAATTTGCTAAAGGACTGATCACTTGTGTGGGAGTGTGGAATGGGCTTTAAGGTGAGACATCGACATATTTCTTGTCCAAAATTTGGTTTGAAATTTTTTGTTTTAGTTGGAAAAATGGAGAATCCAATGTATCCCTGCTGCAATTCATAGGAATTGAGCGTGAAATGGTTTTTATACTGGTATCACCCGGAAGAGATTGAAATTAGTCTTCAAAATCGAGTCAGAGCAGGCCTTTGCTGCCATAGAAGGGATAATTGGGGAGAGGTATTTGAATTTGGTTAGTCGTTCCCAAGTCAATTTGAAAGTGGCAGATACATTTGTGGGTCACCTCTTGATCATCAACCTAGACAAGGTGATGGCGATAGCGATTGGGTGCAAATGGGTATGGTCGAACCACAAAGTAGGAATGGAAGAAGCGTTGGAGAAATCAAGTATTACATCCCGACCCCTTCTCTCAGAGGAAAATGTGATTCAAGCTGGGTGGGTGGACAGGGTTGCGTTTGTTGAGATGGAGAAGCAATTTGAAATTCTTAAGGGCTTTGTAGGGCTAATGGTTCATTTTTACAAGCAGAAGGAATAAGGAGTTTTCCACATCCCTTGTTTGGACATTGATGCTCTCAGTGCCCTAATTAAACAAGCTTTGTGGTGGTGGGAAGAGCTCCGGGGCTCGGGGAAAATGAATATAATTGGCTCGTTGTTGGTGTTGGATAGGAATCATAGGAGGAACTTGAACTTATCAATGCTTTAGATGTGGAGGAAGATAAGGAGATAGATGTAATTTCAGTTTTGTCAAACTCAAAGGAGTAAGTAGAAGGATATGAACAATATCTCTTTTTTGGTCTGTCTAGTACAATGGCCCAAGGAATTTATATTTTGATGTGTATTTCCTATATATATATGTATATATATATGTATTGGGATAATCCTGGCCAGTGCATATAGCACAATTTTGATAGATTACAAAGCTTAATCTTGGTATGTAAAGGAAAATGATCCTTTAACCCTTGTTTATCTATAAAAACATGGAAAGAATAAACATGTTCATTTTGTTGAGGAAGAGCTTTTTTTTCCTTACTTGCGGTTGGAGATTTAGATTTGCATTGTTGAATTTTTTTGAAGGATTGGGGGTGATCAATCCTTAATTTTTCGGAAGGAGAAACAAGAGTATTGGGTGCATGCATTCCAACACTGAATAAAAGGTAAAGAGAGAAGAAGAGAGAGGTACCAATGCACCTTGTGAAGGAGGAAGACCATGTATCAAGTTTTTAGTAACCTTGATATTTTTCCCTTTGAAATGAGGATAGGAAAGAATGCCTATGAAGACCTTAGTTGTTTCAATACTTTTTATAACCCCACAAACCATGTCGTTGTAGACAAATCTAGTCCCAATTTTGTATATATAGACACAAGTTATAAAAGAGAATGAGTGCCCCCATGTTCTTCTCATGTTTCGTACTACCGAGTAAAAATGTGTATGATGTTGAACTAGTGATGGAGAGGAGACTTTATGCCCAAAACACCCTAATATTTGTAATCAAATTTGAGTATTGAAGTGGATGAGTGAAATATTCATGCCCCTATAAATTGAAATGAGTTGATCAACTAAGTATGAGATTATACCAAAAACATGTATTCATAATGAGAAATATGAACCTATAGAAAAGTTGGTATAACTTACCCCCACAACAAAAATGTATGGTAGGATTAGGAGCATCCTTTCCATACGATCTTGAACCTATCTAATTTTTGTCAAACATTGGTATATAGAAATTTTTATGAGGAATTTATTCCTATGAAACATGTGTTTCAATCTAGAAATATTTTGAGGCACGTGTGATAAAGCATTTGAGTGCACAACTCAAAAGAATAGATGTATACCCATGTACGATATAAGAAGATGTAGAAGGATTTGGAATGTTGAAGTGGTGGCCACCATTGATAACATGTACATTTAAAAAGGGGTTACACATGGTGGCAACCATGGTGCGCAAAGAGACAAACAACCATAGCAACAAGAGTAACAATAATAGTGATAACAACAAGAAGAACAACAATAGCAATAGTAATGTAGATGTAATAATACTAATATAGAGACAAAACAATAATCAATTGAGAAAACATAAGCCATAACATGTATAGAAGAGTCACAACAAGGCACAAAGCCACAAACATGGAACACCCTTGGTGTCAAAAGACAATCAAGCCACGTAGGTCACATACAAGAGAAACAATTTCATGAAAGAAAGGAATAGAGACACAAACATGGGACACCCACGGTGTCACAAGATGTAAAGAAGCCACTCAAGCCATATACAATGAAATAGAAAAGTAGCAACACAACCACACAATAACCATATAACTAAGCGGTGATGTCAAACAATGATAAGATCAATATAAATAATAAGAAAGCACGTGAAGCCATATATTATAATGATGCACAAGACACATGTGTTAGTCTTGTTAGCTCAAAAGATAACATGTACACAATGTATGTAATCAAGAGTAATGAGGAAGTAGAAAGGAACTATAAAATAATAACACATGTATAGTGTGGAGGGATGCCCCAAGAGAAGTAATGTAAGGAACCAAAGTAGCTCCTATAAGCATGTAATGATTTGGGTGTCCTACATCAAGCTCAATACACCTTGCGAATGCATGTGTGTAAGGAATAAATAAAATATATGCTATCAATCAAAATGAAATGACAAACAACATATGTAATGTAAAGTGAAACAACTCAAGTTATGTGTATAAGTCTTGGTCTTGCATTTTTGCAAATATATGGATTTTTTTATTTTTGAATTTAGCTATGAATAGGAAGAGGGGTAGCGCAAGAGGTTCTCAATGGGATTCAAATTAGGAGGAAAGACAAACCCAAAATGGTGAAGGAGGCGTAGGCCTCAAATATGTCATAGTATATGTAGAAAATGTAAAGTAGACGTAGCATGATAGAAAACCGAAGAAGGGTATACCCATTAGAAATAGTATGAGTAGAAGGATTTGAATTGAGATTTATGGTTACACTATTGTGTTTGAAAAGAGTGCAATTGATTGATATTGATTTTGATTTATGTGTGAAACCCATTGTGATTGAAGAGATATGATATAACATGTGATGAGTAGGGATAATATTAGCAGTATTAGCAAACATATTGGAAACATCACCCTTACCAAAGTACGCAGGGGCATATATAGTGCAAGGAAACATATTCTTGGTAAAGAGGAAGGGAGATCCACATATGCCCCGATTATTGGAGAAGGTATCATACATTGAAGCATTTAGCCAATGATTGAATATCAATTGACAATTGATAGACCCACTTAGAAATAGTATGTCATGAGCAAAAATAATACAAGTATCTCAAGTGTAATGTGAGGTTCTTCGATTTTGTTTGTTTCCTTGAATTTTGAGAATATTGACACAAATATTCTACCATAATAACTCATCAAAAGATGAGGTGGATCCAACAGAGTTTTATATTTGGCCATTTCTATAACATTATACTTAGTAGCTACACATTGTGAAATATCATAAGCATATACATTTGCAGAAGGAAGATCATCATAAGGATCATGCCACACAACAAAATCATTTTTACATTGGGAAATATCATCATCAAAAGTTGATTCATCTTATTCCTATGAACTCCCTAGGAATTTTGAAGTTGGGATATCTATGGAATTCAAAATTGTGTTTCCCTGTACTATGTGTGTGTATGTTTTAAGTGCTTTTATATGGTGTGTAATTGTTCATGTTTGATTGGTATTGTTTCCATTGTTGTTTTCACAATAGTATGATTTAATTATCTCACTAAGAGTGGCTATGCCGAAGGAGGTTTGCCTTTTTATTCTCTTTTTTATTAGACGACTCTTGTTGTATATCCAAAGGTGTATCATTTAGTATTGTAGTATGCTCATCGATATAGCTTTTTGTACCCATTGAAAATTTAGGACTTGAATGAGTGCCTAATAGAATGTTATGTATTGAAGGAAATAAATCCCTTATGATCAAATTTTTGGATTCGTTGTTGTAAAGCATAACAATCGTTGTTGATGATGTCTGTGAATTTTATGATTATTGCAAAATGACATTTGATTTTTTCAAGCCGAAAGTGAGGATAGTAAAGAGTAGGTAACAAAGTGATTAATCATTTATCAAGTAACTCATATAAGATATCATATTGTCTAGAATTCATAGCAAACCAAAGATGTACCTTCTATTTTGGTTGCCTTAGCATTCAAGATTTATCTTGTGGAACATATACATGGTCGCCTTTATGTAGGATTTTTACTTCACTTGTATAAGCACATGTATTGTGCATAGCATTTGTATAATATTGCTTTTCACCGGCCTTAGAATTAAGCTTGACCATGATGTATAGAGACATTATCAACATGGGCATTATAAGAATCCTTTAGATGCGTTATTTCATCCTTGAGATATTTTATTTCAGTACTCATAGATTGAAATTGGGCTTGAAAATCATGTTGTAAGGCTTAAATAGACTACGAGTAGTGTAGTCATTTCCTCCCACAATAGTACCCAAGTTATGGAAATGGTATAACAAGGCTTGTCCCAAGTACAAAACAAGAAAACAACTTGTGATAGTTTTAAGCATTTTCTTAGCACTATAGAGGTTTTCGGGCTTAGCAAGACTCAACTAAGAGTGAGGGTAAGATAAAAGGGTTATATACTCGTTTCATTTAGACATCTAAGGCAAGGTAAGTTTCATCCAATATTCTAAGTGTTTAAAAGATATAAGAGATAATTAACATCGTAAATGATTGTTTTATCAACTCTAAATCACATTACAATGCACCATTACAACTACAAATAAACTTCAACACACGCATGGAATAACTACTTATACTTGATTTTCATTTTCTCCTTTCAAAATGATAATAATTACAATTATTCAACAATACAATACATCTCATCATTTTATGCATTTTACAATTTAAGTACAACTATAATGTCAAATTCCTTCATTTATCTTACTTGTGCTACCTACAACTGCAACAACCATTAGAGCATGGGTCAACAACAACCACTGGCATGGCATCCAACTACAATCAAGCATGATTTACATTTTCACAGTTTTCTAATCATTAATGAAACTATACTTATTACACTTCAAAAGAGAGTAAGATAATACAATTTTCATTTCGTTTTCGAAGCTAAGGAGAGATAGAGAGAGGAGAGAGAAAAAACACCATTTTTCCACAAACAATTTCTTAACAAGCAAACGACATAAGAAAGTTTCCTATAGTCATGTGATCATGTTTACAAGGTTTCTCTATCGTTATTTTGCTTGGATAAGTTCATATGACAATTTTCACCAATTAGTCACAAGTTTCCAAAAACATCAAATTTAGACAAGTTGCTTGAAAATCAACATTCAAAAACCATCTTCGAGACTCAAACAACCATGGAAAATTTTTTCTACCTATTCACCTATGTATAGGGAAACACTTGGAACTGACAGAACCCCAAACTGACAAACAAGATTAAAAAGGCATTCGCTTTCTGGAGCTACCAATCGTAATTGCACTCAAATGACCTTGTTGCCCAACGACCGGAGGCCTATAAAACCTATTAGGAAAATTAACTTGCAGGACGTTTTTCACCAAACTAAAGGTTTGTAGCAATTGTCTTATAGAAATATTAGAGGTATGCAAAGCCAAAACTTTGTTTCGATACCTGGGCAAAACGTATGGATCAAAACAAAACTAAATTTTTAAAATTTCAGCAGATGTTTAAGGCTGCGAACTAGCCTACTGGGCTCCTAAACACATTACGAAACAAGGTAAAACAGACATCCCAAGAACAACTCAAGGTTTAGTTGAACACTCCACAAGACTAGGTACCCAACTAAAGTTTTCTTTTCTCATTTCGAGTTTTATAGGGATGTTTTGTGCCTCCATGAAAACATGTTTTATTAACATTACACAAAGTCGACAAAAAGTAGTTTTACTATGTTTCCCGTTTATCCTACCAACCCCATGGTTTCCATATCCAAACAGTATTGTATTTTATCCATCCATCTTACATGGTAAAGGAGAGTAGTGTTTTCATTCATGGTTAATGGTCTTGATGCGTACCAACAGAGGTGCAATTCGCTATACTATAACCCATCCCATTTAATTTTCCTAAACATTATTTTTCTTTAAATTGATTTACAATTAAGAAAACTAGGAATGCTAAAACATGCAAGGATAGAGTAAGATGACCATGCATTGTGGTTATTTGGCAAGCGTGAGAAGAAATGTTAACAAAACAACATGTTATCTCCAACGAGCTGACATGGGAACTAAGAACCACGTTATGGATCGAGCTAGGAAGCGAGCTCAATATTCCAAAGATCAAGTCACAATACACATGGAATGGGTGAGCCAACTCACATGGCCGAGTTACACTACCACAACTCGCCATCACATAACCCACCAAACATTCGGACTACTAACAAATTCAATGCCAAACTGAAGAAGGCTACATGATGTGGCAAGGAAGCATATGAAGTGGTCCCCAAGACCCACCTTTCTAAATTAATCAAAGAGTCCTCATGACCACATTTTTTTGTTTTTGAGACATTATAACAAACAGGTCACATACATTGTATTATTACCTCCACAAATGCGTACATATCTGCCTGTAAGTCACCAAACAAAGAGAATTTGGGGACGATGAGTTGGTTCTCTTCTGTCGAAGCATATCAACGAACCATTAAGCACAATTGCAACACTCATTGCAGTTATGTGAGGCCGCAATTCTCCTAGGAATCTGGAAAACAATCTATGCGCTTTGTCCGAGGCTTCCACATTGGCATACCTACCAATGCAACTTTTGTTTGTAAGATTTCAAAGGCTCTTGAACAAACCCATACTGAAAAAAATCCCATAATTATTGATGTGCAAGAATCCACATAAATATACCAGACATTTTATCAAACAATTCATATGCCTTGTGCTGGCCATGTCCATTTGCGTTTGTTTTGAAGCTTCCAAAACCGTTTTTAACAGATCCTTGATGGTGCACATTCTGCAGACAACACTGACCTCGTGACCACATTTTTTTGGCATTTTAACACATAAGTTGGAGTCTTTGCACAGCCAAAGCTAAGAATTTTCTCCCATGTTTCCAGACACAGAACCAGGGCGTTTACAGCCAAAAATTGTGACAGAATCCCTCCGTTCAAACACATGGCACACCTTCCTATCAAATTTCAAAGCTCTTGTCATGGCACAGGCATGGTGCGCGCAGGCTAAGGTTGGGGAAATTTGGCTTTACACTTGTCAATCTCCAAAAGCATAGAAGTTTCCAACGCCTTTTTTACAACTGTTTTCTTTGGATTCTCTCTGCTCCGTCCCTTCTTGCTCTATACTTTTCATCATGTCCTCTGCGGACTCATTGATTAAAAGTTCTTGTTTCAACAACTTCCTTTCCTCTCCTCTGCGTAAGCCATTAATCTGTCGAGCATCTGCTTTCTTATCAAATTTTCCCTATAATTACCACTATAATTTTCTTCTCAGCTACATCTTTTATCCATTTTTTCTACTTGAATTCAAATTCCTTATCAACCTTTGGCAATTTACAAATTCCCCAAACACTGAAATTGTTATTTCCTAAATTCTCTCACGCATGCCCAAAAATTGCAATTACAGAAATCATCCCTAGAATCGTTTCCCTTGGCATACACGCATTCCAAGAACTGAATCAAAGAAAAGTATTATCACTAATACCAAAAATTTCATTATTCCATTCTTGAAAGGAGGTTTGGTACAGGCTCCAATAATTTAGAGGAGTTTATGGATAGTTAAAAGAATATTTGATACTTAACTCATTTTCATTTTTACTTGTTTAAATTTTAAATTTCGAAAGGATTTATTATTTATTTTTAAAAATTTGTTAAAACCATTACCACAATAGTTCCCAACAGACATTTCTTTAACATGTAAATATGATGGTTCCCCTAATTATTATTCGTGATATATATATAATTGAAGCACCGAAAAAGATCCCGAGAGAACACGCGTCGTCACACACATCAAAACCCCGACGACACTCCAAAGTTTCAAAAGGGTTAGTTCGCGTAAGGACAACTTTGAACTTGACCTCATTATTTTATTAACACACTAGTTTAAATTTATTTCTTTTCGCTTTTATTTATGATCCCCATGTCGGTGGTTAAAATGATACGCCGACACGAGTTCAATCGTCTGATGCCCACCCCGCATTCATTGGGCAAGGGTTATGAACGCATTTAATCGGCGACCGAGATACAATTATCTTGGTCCCCACGACACATGGTAACTAGTGACGACACGAGCGCAGAGGGGGCACTACATGTATCTACCTATCACCCTATGATATGTATGATTGTGTGCTTAACAAAATTAAGCAAAAATTGGAAATTTAGTCTTGCAAGTTTCCCTCTTTAATAGGAAAGTTGATGGTTATCAATCATATTTTTTGCTAGTCATAATTAGTACTCGTGTTGTTTCCCATCTAAAACATCTTACTACAAACTTATTCAAGTTGTCTATAACTTCCTTTGGACTAATAGTTTAAATAAAAGGGATGGTGGCCATCATTCGGGATATTTGTACTCGGCATAAATGAATTGGTGGTCTTGGAATGGTTGAACCTTTAAAAGCAAGGTAATGTCGTGTTGTCGAGTGGTTCACAAAATCTACTCAACATCTTGAACCACAGAAGATACTTGCAAGGTGAACGTGTTAGAATTTCCACTAATAAGCACTCGTGGGCATCCACCTCTTGTGAGGATAAAATTCTCAATGCTTTGTCTTTTATTATTTGTAGTTATTTTCTTCTTAGCCATAATCGAGTGGATTGAAAATAATTTTTCGAGCTATTTTATAGTAGCACCATCATTCCTTTTGATGCAGACTAAGTATTCCCAACTCTACCCGTGGTAGAATTGGGTTATTCAAGCTAACAATATTCCTCTTGTTGTTTAGCTTCGAATACAAGCTCGTTCCTTTACAAACATAGGTGTTATCTCGATTAAGGACTCGTTCCTTTACAAACAAAGGTGTTATCTCGATTAAGGATATACGGGATCCATATACTTATAATTGGCTTCCTTGGAACTTGTCGATCAATATATTCAAGTTGTTGCTACCCACAAGTGAGCTTTTGTTTCACCCATTCAAGTGATTCCCCTTGAAGTCCTTAAGATTATTTCCAATTATACATCCCCATGGAAACATTGACATTGGCAAAACCAATTGGTTATAACTTCCGCCACAACAAGACATTTTTATCACCATACAATCTTCATTCCCATTAGAAATCTCTCTTGATGATAAATGGTCAATGTCATTCCTTGGCTCTTATTTGCGCAAAGTGTATGACTTCTAATATTTGAGAATCCTTGTCAAAGCCAAATGTTAATTATTGCACTAGTTTATTCTTCATATGAAGTTGTTTGTTGATCACACGTCATCTAAACTTAGACTTTCTACGAGCAAATGCCCTTTTGCCCTACTCTTTAAACAATAGCTCATCTTTTCGGCACCGCCCTTCCTCCTCTCAATTGTGGCCTTCTCTTCTCTCTTCACTTCCTAACCCATTATTTCCCACTAATTTCAACCGAAAAAATCCTCATTGCTCTTCTTCCCCCTCCTCTCTCCTAATAACTTGGAATATTAATTTGTTGGTTGTACTCTTCTAAATTTGGAAAATTGATGCCAACAGATTGTATGTTGGAAATGGTTCTAATTTAGATATTCAACAAGCTCATATATGTTATTACATGTCTTTGTAGTTTGAGCATATCAACATGCCAAGCCAGGACACAATTGTGATCATCAATAAGCTCAAGGATCAGCTCACACAATTGCAACAACATGTTACATAGATCGACTATCCTAAGTTTTATGTTTTTTGCGCATATTATTCAAACTATAATTGTTAATGACTTGTTCCCAATGGCTTGTTTCCTACACGGTGCCCTCCAAATTCTTTGCATCTTGTACTTTGATTTCTTAAAAAAAATTATAAAGGTAATATCATTTTTAAAAATAGTTTACGATTCAAATTTTGCATCAAAGGGCCACAAAAACACAAAATAGGAAAATGTACAAATAAAAGAAAAATAGATTTTGTCATTTTTTAAAGAATTTCGCTTCTCAACGAAAATTTGGATCGAGCAATCCCTCCCGAGAAGCAATAATCACATTCCTTCTAAATTTTGGACCAAGTGTAGGATTTTTTTCGGATGTGGGTCTTGGTGAACTACTTTCCTTGGGTGCCAACTATGCTTCCTTCACCCCACAATAAAGTGGTGTCTATTGATGCTTCATTTCTATTATCATTTTATCAATGATTTGATCTATAACCACTAGTGTCGCATTATTTGGGTTCAATGTTGTGCTTTGGGTTCATCTTTTTGCTCTCCAACTTCTTACCAACATTTGATGTGTCCAAATGTAATGGAAAGCATGTACAAAGCAACTCTACATTGAACACTAGATGCAACCTAGGGCAAGGTGGCAAGTTGAGCTCAAATGCATTTGCTCCCACTTGTTTCATGATGGTGTATGGCATCTATCGCAGAGGTACGAGGTTCCTATTTTGACCCCTAAGCTTCTCCTTTTGTAGATGTATTGGTGAAATAATTTGTTGTTGTGCAAATTATTGGTTTTCACAAATGACCATGGGGCTAAGCTCCCCCTTTTTGGGTTTGGAGAGGCTCTCATTATTAAATGTAAACTAACTAAAATTGTAGGGTGGTCGTTAAGCCGGGATCACACAGGAATACTCCACTAAACCTGTGGCAAAGTGCTTGTATAGTGTACAAGGGAGGAATTTGTTGTGAAGGGAGGTAAAGGGGAGTAGGAGAAATAAGGAGAGAGGGTTAATGTTGTGAGTAGGAACTATCAGATTCTCACCAACAATAACCAGAGTAGGTCCACATTCAATTAGAAGAACACAACAATGTAAACAATCAACAAGACTAACAAACTAGAGACACAAAGTTATGCTAGATTCATTAATCAAGGACACAAAGTTCCTTCTTGGTTATACAAGATCACCATGCTTACAAAGTTGGAGAGTAGAGAGGATAGAAGAACATAGAAAAGGACATAGAGGAAATGTAGCTTTTATTTCTTGATGTAGTAGTGATACAAATCTCAACAACATACATCAATCCACAATTGCCAACCTTTTTCCAATTTATAGCATTACAAATGACTCTTTTCTTCCCATCCCATCCCCCCCCATATGACTTTTCATCTCACCACCATTTGTGACTTTTCACATTCTCTTAGGAATGAAATTAAGTCCTTTTATATTTTTGAAAAGGAACTTTTACAATGCAACATTAAGTCACTTAAGTGAATAAGACAAAAGAGTGGAAAAATTACATTCCCATGAAGAAAGAGAATGCTAGAGAGAGGAAGAGGGAGAGAAACGAAGAGAGAAATAAGTGGAAATCCGGAGACGAGAAAGATCTTCTTGACAAAGAACTTGCTTTGGATGGATCATGAATGAAGTTTTTTGCCTTGACCTCCTTACTACATAATGAGATGCGAGCAACTCCAAAATATTGATCAAGTGTTCAAAAACACTACCATGAGATATGCACTATTTGTGAACTTGAGATGATTGCCAACATCACCCATGATGATCATCTCTGTCATGCTTCTTATGGCCATTTCCTTGACGACTTGAATTATGATGTTTCATCACCCTCATAGGCTTCATGATGTTCTTGATTTCACTGTTGCTCAAGTGATTATTTGTGGTATTGGAATACGGTGATTGCAAACTTATCCTCTTGTGAGATGCAACTCATACTCAAGGTATTGGATAAGTGTTCAAAAACACTGTTATGAAATATGCACTGAGATGGGAACATGATGATCCTCTTTGATCATAAAGGTGTCTCCTTCAGATGGAAGGATTGCTTCCGAGTGGAATTTTGTGCTTCGATCTTTTGTTGGACATAGACAAAGTGTGGTACAATATCCTTCTTTTGTGAGATGTAAACAAACCCTAAGTATTGAATGAGTGTTTAGAAACACTGCCGCAAGACTTGCTATATTATGGAAACATGATGATCCTCTTTGAACACAATTTTAGAGTTAGAACATGGATATCATCACCTTGCTCCTCTTAGCTTCAAAATTCACCTGCGTGACACAAATGTTTCCTTTTTTTATTGGAATCAACCCCGGGATGCTCAAACACCTATTTCTCATTTGTTACTCATTGGAAAACATCTTCTCCTCCAAGAAAAAGAATTGCTCCTTCATTCAACTGAAAGTGTATAATGTGGAATCATGAATTTGTCAAGTCACTATGATGTTCTACATTGTTTAAAACTCATCCAGGTGCTCTTTCTTCAACATGAGAGGATCAACATCCTTGTTTCTTGACCAATATCCTAACACTTACTATTTTTAGTAAGCCTTATTTTGAGAAGTCCATTTTAGTTACCAGTTGCTTAATTTGGCATTTTGAGTTTCCCTAATGTGCAAGGGAAAACTTTGAGAATGAACTATTTATAACACTTACTATTTATAGACAATGATGCTTAGGAAGGCTTACTATTTTTAGAAGTGGGTCTTCTTGGTGTCGGAATGGAATGAAATTGGTCTCAAAAATTTTGTTATTTCATAAGGATGCTTTGCTCCAATTTTGGAGGATTTCAATCGCAAGAACTTTATAGATCTGAAAAATGAATTTTTATTTTGGAAAAATTTGTTCGGCCATTAAAATAATTTAGAACACCATTGGATGCAAGGTTAGATTCATTTGAAATGAGTTTTTGAGAAGGAGATGTTAAAATCTCATGGGGATCGGACAAGGGGTTTGGGAGATATGAACAACTTTCCATTTTTAGCATATGAGGCCTTTGGCATATTTTCAAAGAACATAACAACAATGAAGAGAGCTTTTGAGAGGAAAAATACAGCTTTGACACATAAAAATGGCTAACTTTTGAATATGAAGCTTTTTGTTCTCACTTGCACACCTTAACTCAAATTTGACTCAAGCAGAGTTTAACTGGAGTTGAATGAGGGTTGAAGTGGAGTTGCACTGGTGCAAGAGGGAAAAAGGGGACACAAGGGACACCAAAGTGTGACTTGCACTAGATGGTGACAAGTGGCACCTTTGGTGGCTTGTGGAGGAGATCTAGGACGTTGGGAATGAGCACCGAGGGCTAACATTTGGTTTTCGTGGGTTGGAAATGTGTTTTCTAATGACCATGAGCTAAATGGGGTGAATGAGGTCGCACTTTTGTGTCCCCATTGTCCCCTTTTCACCTTGTGGGACACAAGGGACAACTAAGGCTCAAAAGTGTGACTAGGGTCCAACCATCATGGAAGGGGGCAAGTTGGTAAGTCAAATTGTGCAACCTAGGTGCAAAAGTGGTGAGGGGTGAGTGTCACAACTTTACAAATGATGGGGGTCACACTTTGTGTCCCCCTTGTCCCTTTTCACCTTGGTGGGGACAAGGGGGACAAAAGGAGTGAAAAAGTGCGACTAGGGGGTCTTTATCATGAAAAAGTGGTCAAATTTTGACTTTGTCCGAAAGATCCCCAAATGGATCTTGGTTGTTCTCTAACAATTTAAATCAATTAAAAATACCCAAAAGCTGATTTTTGACTATTATGGCAATCACACTAATCAGATTTGATTTTATGTGAAGAAGTGCGACTAGGGTTTGAATGGAAACTAGTTTAAAACCAACCCCCAAACAGATCTGAAGCTTGTGCAATAATAAATATGAATGAAACCAGATTTTATGGGCATAAATCGACTTAAAAAGATACTCGAGAATGTGCAGATATAAAGAGGTCAGTAATAGTAATATAAATCCATCCACAATATTGAAAATACCTTCTCCTGAGTTGTAAAAATAAATACAACAGATAGCAGTTAGAAGGATCGGACCTTAGAAAGACTTCAAAACATCACATAATGACCACATATGAGTCGCTCCATTAGATAAAATAACAAGACCTTGCTCGCCCAACTCGTAATCAACTTTTTACCGCAAAACTCCACAATTGCGCACCGAAAAACACCAAATTGCGTGTAAGCTCTATGGAAAATCCAAAGGTGAAATTCCTCCTCATCTCCAAGAGGGTTTTCGTCCTCTGAGGCAATATACTAAGGGTTTTCGTCCGAGAATATTTTAATACAAAAGCACACGGCTTAAGATCGATTTAGAAATAATAAGTGATTACAATGGTTCTCTACCCAAGCCGCCCCTCTCCTTTTTATAGGAAAAATATTACAAAATGACCTTTTCATCATCCAATGAGAAAAGAGTGCCAAAATACCCTAAAAGTAAACCCAAACCTAAGCACACTTCCTCCTTGAGTAAATAACCATTAAATAATGTTTTATTATTTTCCGTAAGGTCTATTTGGCCTCCCATGCCCAAATCGCACTTTTCTTGGGAAGAGTGATAATTTTTATCCTTTCTAAACTAACTTTCCTTCCTTTGTCCAAGTCGCATTTCTCTTGCCTAGGGATGACAAACATAGCATGGGTCTCTTTCTACTTTCCCTAGAAAGGATACAACATAATATTAGACCCAATGCACCTATTTAGATATTACAAATTTATTATTAAGTCAAATAAATTAATACAAGTGCTTTATTAATATTTTTTTTTGCACTTTGTAATAACTTATTGTAACTTAAGTCACCCTTATATTTTTCCTTTGGCCGTCGGGTTGACAAAATGGGCCAAAGGTCTTCGATTGGGAAAAGGGGACATTACAGTCCTCCCTTCCCAAAATTGCTTGCCCTCAAGCAATTCTGATCTTGTTTTGTCCAAGTGTCATGCACAAGAGACAAAACATGCTGAAATGTTCTACCAACCTGGCCCCTGTACCTGTCAAGTGAGCTATAACTTGCCACCATATTCCATCAACAAGTTGCTCATATATTTGGACCAATGGTTCAACAAACTCCAAAATGAAGACTTCATCTTCTACCATATCATGCATCCCATGATGAAAATAGATTGGACTAGGCAACAATAAATAAGATACATTATTATGTTCATCATACCTTGGAGTATCGCCAACATCGACGTCAATCTTGGTCTTCAAAATGTCTTGACTTTGCTGCCCCAAAATCTGAGTATTAGTGTCTACAATGGGCTGAAATTCCTCATAAATCAGCTGCTGCGATAAATGAGATGGCATACTTTCTTCCACACCATCTTTAATCTGTGCAATCAATCCTCCTTTGAAAGGTATTTCCATGCTCCTGGCTGCCCTCTCTTGAGGAATGACATTCCTCATACCCTGCTGCCCACTAAGCAAAGACATCTTTTCCTTGAACTCTTGTAGGTGTTGTCTTGCTTGAGCGGCTACCAACCTAGAAGCTCTAGCTCTGCTATTCCATTCCTCACACCTCTTAAGAGTTTCCATTACATCATCCTTGCTTGCATATACAAATTTAATCTCCTGAGATGGAATAATTTCTCTAGCAAGCAAAGTTCTACTAACACAATTATTTTGTTCAATGGAAATCATACCTTTTGAAGCTTCTTCTTCTTCCTTTGGTTGCAGATCTGATTTATCTTCATGTGTTAAATCAACATGTCTATCAAATTCATCACATAAATTTTTGCATACCTCATTAGAATTTGAAGACACCAAAGCGCTCTCATGAAGAGTTGTATCATCCATCTGTGAAGATTCTCTGTTCCTTCCACGTATCAACCATTCGGAAGCTATAGTGTGATATTCCTCTTTTGCCTGCTCAGTCTTGTAGCCAATCTTCGGGTGCATGTCCATGTAGTCCATGAAAGGAAAATTCTCCTTAACATCTTGAGGAAGAATGCTATACTCCTCAAATATGCTAATCACTTCCGCTTCTTTGTCCTGTGGTGTTGGACCTCTGTGAATAGAAAGTGATGATGATCTAGGCCTCCGATCCTGTCTGGCCCTCAAACTGTCTCTTCTATCTCTTGACCTATCCACGTCCATTCTCTGCATAATCTGTT
The DNA here is from genome assembly GCA_018340775.1 of Taxus wallichiana var. yunnanensis. Lineage (NCBI taxonomy): Eukaryota > Viridiplantae > Streptophyta > Pinopsida > Cupressales > Taxaceae > Taxus > Taxus wallichiana. Next base: position 140,906,278 of record CM031235.1, read on the forward strand.
GCATGGTCCGTATCATCTGCTGATGGGTAGTAATCATAGTCCTAAGAAGATCGCTATCCATATTCCATGGAAAGCTTTTCTGTCTAACTTCCATGATTCAGCTCTATCACCAACTCTCGTGGCTACATCAAATCAAAAACCCTCCAGGTGGGAGGAACATTGCTCTGATACCACTGAAAGATCCCCAAATGGATCTTGGTTGTTCTCCAACAATTTAAATCAATTAAAAATACCCAAAAGCTGATTTTTGACTATTATGGCAATCACACTAATACAGATATGATTTTATGTGAAGAAGTGCGACTAGGGTTTGAATGGAAACTAGTTTAAAACTGACCCCCAACAGATCTGAAGCTTGTGCAATAATAAATATGAATGAAACCAGATTTTATGGGCATAAATCGACTTAAAAAGATACTCAGAATGCTGCAGATTTAAAGAGGACTGTAATAGTAATATAAATCCATCCATAATAATGAAAGTACCTTCTCTTGAGTTGTAAAAATAAATACAACAGATAGCAGCAAGGATCAGACCTTAGAATGACTTCAAAACATCACATAACAGCCACATATGAGTCGCTCCATTAGATAAAATCGAACAAAGACTGCTGCAACTCTGGTAATCAACTTTTTATTGCAAAAACTCCATAATTACAGCTGAAAAACACTTGAAATTGTGTGTAAGCTCTATGGAAAATCCAGTGTAGAAATTCCTCCTAATCTCCAAGAGGGTTTTCGTCCTCTAGAGGCAATATACTAAGGGTTTTCGTCCTTAGAATATTTTAATACAAAAGCACCAGGCTTAAGATCAGATTCAGAAATGATAAGTGATTACAATGGTTCTCTACCCAAGCCGCCCCTCTCCTTTTTATAGGAAAAATATTACAAAATGACCTTTTCATCATCCAATGAGAAAAGAGTGCCAAAATACCCTAAAAGTATACCCAAACCTAGGCGCACTTCCTCCTTGAATAAATAAACATTAAATAATGTTTTATTATTTTCCCTAAGGTCTATTTGGCCTCCCATGCCCAGTTGCACTTTTCTTGGGAAGAGTGATAACTTTTATCCTTTCCAAACTAACTTTCCTTCCTTTGTTCAAGTCGCATTCTCTTGCCTAGGGATGACAAACATAGCATGGGTCTCTTTCTACTCTCCCTAGAAAGGATACAACATAATATTAGACCCAATGCACCTATTTAGAGATTACAAATTTATTATTAAGTCAAATAAATTAATACAAGTGCTTTATTAATATATTTTTTTGCACTTTGTAATAACTTATTGTAACTTAAGTCACCCTTATATTTTCCCTTTGGCCGTCGGGTTGACAAAATGGGCCAAAGGTCTTCGATTGGGAAAAGGGGACATTACATTGTGCTCACCTAACTACTCAAGTCACAAATTTTAAGTGACTAAAACATAACCTCCATAGGTAGTCGCACTTTTGTGTCCTTGGTGTCCCTTTTGCACCTCGGGGGGGACAACAAAGACACAAGGAGTGAAAAAGTGCGACAAATGAGTTTTTAGAATATTGATGTCACTGTCGAGTACATTTGAGACAGGAGTGATTTTTTTGCCCCAAGATCATGATAAACTGATTTGGGGTCAAACCTTATATGATTTTGACTCCAAATCACTTGTTGAGATCATCCCATCCATTATAGGAGCCAATTCTTCCTAAAATTTGAAATTTGGCACCATTCACCCTTTTAGTATGAAGGAGCAACAATAATGACTTGAGCTATCACAAAAATATCGAAGGCTTAGGAAAAAACTTATGTTTCCATAATACGGATAGTTCCAAGACCTTTCCATTGAGTATTTGATGAGCTTCCAACTCCTCTTGAAACTCCCAAAATCTTCCGAACAAGTTGACTTTCACCATTGGAGCCTTCATTCCCTATGCCTAGAATTACCCTTTGTTGCATAAGTTAGAATTTCTTGTACCAATGTTTACTAATTTAATTTGGTGCTTATCTTTTTGATTGGATCAACTTTTAATCTTAGATGGACCCACCAACTCAATTTGTTTAAGATTGAATTTGATTCATGGTTGTGGCTTTACTAACTTCTTGTTTCAATTTGGTGATCATCTTTTCTGATTGGATTGGTTTTTAATCTTAGATGGAGACACCATCTCAATAGATTTCATCTGAGACTTCCTTTCTATCTTGCGCCATTGTTCATCTACCTGCATCACCCTCTTCCCTTAGCTTTAAAGCTCTTTGGTAGAAAATATCCACTTACGGTGCTATTGGTGCATGTCTCTTGGAAGAAGCAGTTTGTGACTTTGGAATCCTTAACTTTGAATTTGAATTCCCGCCACATTTCCCGTCTACTAGAGTATATTCCATCCATCCATCAACCAGTTTGAGGGCTTGTTTTGTATGTTATAATTTTCCCCCAATTGCTTGGTAGTTGTTCTCCCCGGCAGGGAGCACTTAGAAAATTTAGAACAATTTGATAGGCTTCTAGTGTTATTATTAGGCATGCTAAATTTAGTGTAGTTGTTATTATTAGACTATCTAAATATATTGTATATCTAGCATTCTTCATCTATAAAAAAATAGCAGGGTGGGTGAGTGACTCATTCAGTTAAGTGCACTATTTTGTATTTCTTTTTTTTAGTAGCATACAAAGTTGATGGGTGTTTGAGTGAGGAATCTGTTTCCTATAAATCACTGCTTTTATGCAGATTTAGTTTACACAGTCCACTGTCTTGAATTTTCAATTAAATGCAGTGTCTGCACTTGTAAATTTTCAGTCCAGATTTCTAAGTCTAGCACTACACTCTTTTTGAGAGGTGTTCAGATAAGGTTCTGTTCACTATAAATGAAATTCCATGAGCCATAATTAAAAAATTTAATATTGTGACCTCTTTCTACTTCTAGAAGGTGGATATCTCAGAATTTCTTCAATGTGGCTACTCTGTTAATTCCAATCTTCAATTCATTGAGACTCTTCCCTTGTAAATCCATAATTTCCCTTTTGAAAGTGTTGTTTGTTTTGATTTTAATCTCTCCATTCATTCAATTTAGTATGGTGATTTTTCCAATGCACAGATGAGCTTCAATTTCAACAACTTTTTAATTGCGTATAAATTTACTCAAGTCTAGTTGGTTTCTGCTAATCAACCTATCAGTATAGTTCATTTCTAAAGCTTGTATGAATCAGTTACTATGAAATAAAGTACAACATTTGAAGCTGTTTCTTGCTTTAGAAATGCTTAGCTTGTACCAACTATGACGTGATCTAAGGTCTATCATCTGAAACTGCTTGCCGTTTCAGAAATACTTTGCTGCAAACATTCATATTTTAAAATTTGAAGGTGGATTTATGCTGTCATCTTTGATATCAACTAGGTTGTGGTTCAAATTAATATAATCTTATTATATTACCTAGCTTGCTGCTGTGTTGTTCAAACTAATACAATTTTATAATATCTCCTAGCTTGCTTCTATATTTGTGTATAGTGAGATAAAACTTTGGTACCTGCGGATAGACTGAGGGAGGACTGAGAATGCCACATATAATCTTATGAATAAAAATGTAGCAGAGATAGGGATTATGTAAAATGTGTGTAATGAAAAAGCATTAATTAAGATTCCTGATAAAAACATCTTTATGTCGCCGGATTCCTTGAGACTTCCACTCCAAACACACTGAGATAATCAAATTGTTGTTATGGCCTACACATTATATTTTTGCTTTAAAAACTTGTGCAATATCTCAGCATAAAGTAGATCAGATAATCTCAGATGGCACTCCAAACACAAAAATTTTCAAATGCTGTTATGGTATACGCATTATATTTTTACTTTAGAAACTAGTATGATATCTCAGCACAAAGCAACTCAGGTATTCTCAAATGGCATTACATGACACCCAAAATGACAACTTTCCAAAAGGTTATAGGTATGGCAAACATGTTTGCTGAGCATTCTGCATAATAGTCAACTACTTGTTCTGGAAAATATCCCAGTCCAAATATAATTATACAACTCCAACAAAAGAGTTTTATCTAGTTTTAAGTCTGGTTTCTTCGCAGTGTACTAAAAATGGTATCCTTCTGGATTCATTTGCATTGAATTGTTTTTGTCCTACCGGATCCATCTTCTGGGGAACATAAGCTTCATGTTTTTGTAAATTCACCAATTACATCATTGTAAACACGTGCGATGAAAGTAGATTCATTTAGGAAGTCCCGACAATTAGCATGCATACCTTAGTTGAAGAGCAGTAAGACTTAAAATCCAAAAAGATTGAATGATACAAATGCCTTAGGCAATGGCATTTTCATAATTAATACACAATACGGTGGATTACAGACGCCCTTTATGATCTCTGTAACAAACTTTTCCTCTGTCATCTTCAAGATAGTATAAGCCGCCTAGGCTTAAGATTCCTCATTCCATTCATCATTTTCATATTTTGCAAAACAAGAAACCTGGGCTTTAGAAGCTTTTCTTCACTTGTTGATAAACAAGTGTGGGTGCTTAGTCTCAAAATTTAGAGAGAACCCTGTATTGACCAATAATTCCATCTTTTCTTTTGCGTTTCCCTAGGATAAAAAGATTGAAGGGGAACCCTAAATAATACTCAGGCTTCCTCAGCCGAGATCCAGAACAGTTGGAGATCATTTATCTTGTGAACTATGTTTCCATGTAAGAATTGGCCACGATGCTCACCATATTTGTTCATTTTGCTTCCTTGGTCAATGGCAATCTTGTGAAGGAGATCAGCATGGGCAGGCATCAAAGAAGTGTGTGCCCAAATGGCTAGGTTTATGAATAAGAATAAGAACTTGGCGAGCTCCATTTCATGAAAACAACATTCCTCCCAAAAAGCTAATGAGGGTTTCAGGATCTTCTCCAGATTATAGCAAACAGTTGATGGGGCACTTAACACGAATTTGATGATCAAAGCCTGGGACCGAAATATGATTCTGAAAAATACCATCTTGGGAAGAAGTTCATCATCAGACTGATGCCCATGATGCAGGGCCTGATACTCAAAAGTTTTGCCAAGTTTTCCCCTTCAATACCGTATCTTTCAAAAGTTGAATATTGGGTTCAACTAATCTTTCTACTTTGTTGGTGAGAACGCCGGGTTGAATTCTCATTGAGTGTCTTCCCAGTATGATCATTGTAATAATTAATTTGGGACTAGAATCCCTATTTTGAAATGGGAATTTTCTGTACTAAAATTTAAACTATAATCATCATCAGAGTTTTGTTTCAGATTGAATTTCTTTTATGGTTGTGGTTTTGCTGATTTGTTGTTTTAATTTTGTGCTCATTTTTTCTAATTGTATCAGTTATTACACCGAAGGTGTTCTCCAAAAATATAAAGGGAGGGCAACCCCTTGGTTCTAACACCGGCCATGTAGGCCGTATCGTTGCATCCACAAAAATGAAGAAGGAGCTGGATCCAATAATACTTTTTGCGTGAGTTGTTCATCTTTGCAAAATAGTGTGAGTGGTGTTTCATACATTCGTGCATCGTTGCAGAGGATAATGAGATCGAGAAGCCACCACAGAACGTCGATCGCACCCTAACCTGTATAAGATTTGGGGCCTCCTTGATATAGTTAATATTGATCTTATACGCATCTAAAATTGCATCCCGACATACATTTCAAAAATGCAGAGATAAGCCGTTGTCTCTCCTCATTCTTGAAATCACGTATTGGGCGGTCCTATTTCGTATATTATCCACGGTGCTCATATTTATGGGGTCATCCCTTTCTTTTCTTAACATCAGATACTTAACCACTTTGCATTTTATATCTTGGTCAAACGAGCCGGACTCGTGTCCCTGTGAGCCTGGCAGTTAAATTATCCGATATATATAACTGTAGATTCGATACAAGAGCTTCGGTTTTGATAGTTTGACTGGGAGTCCATGGAAATGCTGACAGATATGCCATGCATGCCTTTATTCTTACCTCGAACATTAATTGCAAAGCAATAGGTAGAATTTGTAAGGCCTCCTCTGCGCTTGAGAATAGGAGCCGAGTTCTTGCGTAGGAAGAATAGATGAGGCGAATACATTTAATGAAATCGTCACCCGCAGCATTGTTGGATAGAGCTTTTATTTTGATCTCCTTATTTGCTATCGTAGAGGACCAACGGTTGCACAAGCTGGCTTCAAAATATGCGGAATGTTTTATCAAGACTTGGGAATGCAATAGAACAGGATTTCCCTTGTATTCATCTCCATCACACGAAATTATATGTAATTACGCCGAAAGTGTACTCCAAATAATATAAAGGGGTGGCCAAATGCTTGGTTCTGACATCGTCCGTGCAGGCCATATCGTCGCATCCACAAATTCACTCAAGCAGAATATAATATCAAAAGTAAAAAATGGCACCGTCATGATCCTCCGCATCTTCCTCCTATGCTCCTCGTACACAGTGAACACCATGTCTTGTCCTTTTCAGTGAAGATGTCAAACACCACATTGCGGGTACGAGACCCGAACTCCACCCCTTGCATGTGCAACACCTCCTTGGCCAAATTTGGCAACAACACCACCACCAGATTTGTCTGCTCCATCTTCAGCAGGAATATTTTGCCATATTTCTTGGCGAGGTCGCTGAGATTGCAGCGATTCAAATCATCCCCAATTTGGAGCCAGTTGCCGAAAATGGGCATTGCTAGGGGATTCGGTGGCAGCTTCAGTTTTTGGATCTTAGTTTCGATAAAAATATGGCACCAACCAGCGCAACAAACAGGGCGACCAACCCCTTAAACAAATCCACTCCATAAACAAAAAAACTAATGCAATTCACAGCGTGGAGCTGCTGACGGAAAAAGATAGAGAGCATATCAATTTATATAGACATATTTTTGTGTGAGAATTAAATGACAAATTTCAAATCCAGGATGTCAAGATTTCAAATCCTGCGCACAAGGGGTTTCCACGAATAAATTTAACCAGAAATAAACACAGGCTTGCAAGAATTTGCGAATAAGTAAAACGTAAAATCCTTGACCTATATATGCATTTAAACCTCCATTTTAACAACTACAGCAAAGAAAACATCTCCTCTCTGTGTATTTCAACCTTCGTGCATTCCCATGAACAAAACCTTGAGCTTTGAGGCTTCGAAAAGTGCAGGCCCAAATAATTTGGTTGTGATCACCTAATATTCAAATAAAACCAAATTCTTCTCACAACAGAATAACTCCACAAATGAAGAAAAACGAAAAAACAAGAGAGTAGAGATTACCGCATAAGAGCTCTTTTTTGGATGTCTACTTTTATTAAAGTGCAATTGATGTTGAATCTGGCGGGCTCTGCCCAAAAACTGGGAGCAAATTTTGAGAGATGCTCCTGCAAAGGTGGAAGGAGTTTGAGTGCAAAGTTGCACAAAGGGGCATGTTTTGCTTGGTGTCATCAACGCCATGATGCACCAAATGTGCTTCTCGCCTTTGCTCCATAGGTCACCTGAAATTATTCATGGAAAATACCACATACATTGTGTGCGAGGCCGGGGTTCATCAAGTGACTAACTAGGCTCTTTTGCAACCTGTCCCGAACACTCCACGCAAAACTCCTAAATTAAAAAAATAACCAAATAACTTTCGTTTCCATGTTGTGGGGAACAAATCGGGTCTCCCGGCATGGCAAGGCAGAGTGAAGTAGTTGACGACGCGAAGAAATTGGAGGGCAAGATATTTCAAGTCATAATATTCCAAACGTGAGATTGTTCGAGGAAAAAAAGGCCAAAGCTTTTCTTCGGTGTTGGGTGGAAAATATAAATCCATCCAATAATGAAGGCTGAGTTTGGTATACTTCTCACCGCCTACCGTCCACTTATGTTTTTGGGTGTCCCCACTATCTCCTCCTCCCTTTATTTTTTCATTTAATTAATAGGAAATTGAGGTTAGTCTAGAGCTGCGAGTGATTGGGAGTTACGAAGTGGTCACACATGTAAAGCTTCCCTATAACAAACTAAACACTATGTGGAGGGCCCTCATCATGCACTATTGATAAGATCGCGAAATATAAACGACCTTAGTGTCCTCGCTCTCTTTTTCATTTACTAAAAACTAGGGAACCTTACGTGGAACAAATTTTTAATAATGATTAACTATTTCCTGATCAAGTAGTACAACATCAAATTTAAAGAGTGGATGTTTTTCCGGTGTTCCCGCGCTATTTTTCATTTACTTTACTAAAAATATTTTAGGTTATTCATAATAAATATTCATTAATGCTTAATTATTCCTTGGTTAGGCGGTAAAGGACTATATTTAAAAAGTACCATCAAGATTCAATATCCAAGATCTCCATAATAGGAAAGCAAGGATGAGATTTAGCCATATTTGAAAAGTATTAGCAATTGCATAGTAGTGGTGCAATGGAGATGTCGATAGAGATGCATTGAATAACCCAAACTTGGAGGAGTGAAACATTGGACAAGGAAGAGGGGCGGTGAAGAAGGGGATTGACGAAGGAGGAGTTTAGGGGTGGGGAAAATGTCGAAAGGAACATTTTCAAAATTTTCTTTCTTTCGAGAAGACACATGAACCACATGCAAATATTCCTCGAATACAGCATTACCATTTCTGCATCTCCCATATTCATTGCAAATATGACCAATGCCACCAACATTGCAATAAAACCCATGATTCACTATGTTAATCGACCTGCTAACTTTGCAAAGTTACAAACGAACTCATAAATTGAGAGGTGGCTTCATTATTGAGAGCAACAAAGCGGAGGAAGAAGTGTTTAAATAGTGCTTCACAAAATTCCTGCGACTCTTCTTTCTACATTATTGCTTTGTCGACATGGGTCATGTTGGAACATGCCTTGCAATCTTTACAACTTAGCTAACAAAACATTTTTAGGATTTTTAAGTCTTGCTTACACTCGAATGTTTGATGACATTCTTAAGATTTGTGAACCTCATTTTCAAATAAATGTTAAATTGCATAATTAAGATTTGTTAAACATGCAACCATTTCCTTCTATTTTTGCTATTCCATGCAATCGTCTCATTCGTGTAACTCCTTCCCTGTAATTGCTCAAGCTTAAAAATGAGAAGGGGGCTTACAAATTTCTACAAGAAGCAAGCAGTGTCCTAGGGTTTTCTACCTTTGTGTTGATGGATTTTCCTCTTTTTTGGTCCCTTGAAGCACCAATTACACACATGTAAGTAATACAAGCAAGATTGAGACAATAAAGCGGAACACAAATAACATATAATATTTGGCTAGGAGCATTCTAAGCCGTAGTGTGGAACATGCAGGTATTTCGTTCCAACCATTTTATTTCCAGAATTCCATTCACGTCTTTGCCTTATCTAACAACTTAAACCGTTGACGCTGATAATAAAATACAGTAACCCTATTTTTATGGTAGTCACTATGTTGTTGCCACCATACACACCTTCGCTGACATGCCGTCAAATTTTTATCAAATCTTGACCATCATATCATCTGCAAATCTTAACCATCATCTCTTTGTTTGCTAGGAATGAACATATGGGTTTCAACTTTCCATTTAAAGTTATTTTATGTTGTTTGTTTTCTTTATCATGTTGAATCCACAATTATTTACTTCCCCATGTTCATTTCCAACTTTCCATTCATGTCCTCGTCAAGTATCTCAAAAAATTTAATGTCGTCAATCAAAACCTTGAATTTTCAACCTCGATCGACAAATATTTTCTACTTGTTGCTCATATCACCAATCGATGTACAAGCTCAATTATTGATGACTTTTTGTACATCAATTGTTCCCTGCATTTACTAGAACTCACAACTAAAAATATGGGCTACAAAGTGCTACAAGAAGCAAGCATCATGGTTGGGTTTTGAACCAACAACCTTTTGGAATTCCCCCATTTTTAAAATTTTGGACCCTTCAAGCTCACGTAACTAGTCCAAGCGAGATCTCAACTATAAAGTTGAGCTCATACACTAAATATTTCTTGGGGAGGAATAATCTCAATTGTAGAGAACATATGGGCCATGCAGTGATTAATTTCCCCTATCCAATCAAAATCCTCAACGACCCACACCTATCCCTTTTTTTTTGGTGATTGTTGAATGACGATGCCATCACAATTGTTGATGAGGAGAACTACACATGAGGTCACCACCTTTGGATACTACTTCCACTCCACATCTTCCAGTCTCTAAATGCAAGGGCTAAAACTACAAACACATTTTCACTTCGGCAAAAATTTCTACCACTCCTTACGTTCACAAATATCTCTATAAGTTGTTTCCGCATCGTCTTAAACAACACCCCTGGTCTCCTTCAAAGGATTAACATAAATGTCGTGTCGTTGTTGGACAGTTGAGTTTCACATTGTTTCTCCTTTCCATTTTCGTCACCCTCGCACTTCTCCACCCTCTAACCCCTTCTTCTTCACCCCTCTTCCTCTCCCATTGTTTCTCTCCCTCCAATATGACTCCTTCAAAAGATCCCCTTCAGCATTTCCATTGTACATTTCACGTACAATTGCTAGTTAATCTTAAATGGAGCCATCTTCTCCATAGATTTCTTCGAGACTTAATTCTGTCTTGCACAATTGTTCATCCACCTGCATTGCCCTCTTCCCTTAGCTTTAAAGCCTTGATTTTGGTTGACCACATCCACTTCTGGTGCTGTCAGTGCATGTTTCTGGAAAGAAGCAGTTTGCAACTTTGAATCTGAACTCCTCCCACATTTCCTATCTACCATAGCATATTTCTTCATCAATCAATGTGTGATGGTGGTGGTTTTAAGGTTTTGAGGGCAAGAATTTCACCTTTGATTTTTCAGCTGCTGTTCTCAGAACAGCGCAGTTTAATAGGCATTTAGTGTTATTGTTGGACATGCTAAATTAAAGTTGCCGTTATTATTAGACTATATAAATATATTTTAAATCTATTCTTATTGTTCGACATGCTAAATTTAAAAAAGTTATTATTAGACTATATAAATATATTATAACTCTAGCCTTTTTCATCTATAAAAGCAAGGTAGGGTGGGTGGATGATTCATTCAGTTACGTGCAGTATTTTGCTATTCTTTCTTTCTAATTCTACGTAATATACAGAGTCGATGTGTGTTTGAAGTGAGGGATCTGTTTACTTTACACCACTGTTTCTATGCGGATTTAGTTTACAGAATCTAGAGTTTTCAATTAAATGCATTGTCTGCATTTGTGAATTCTCTGTCTAGCTTTCTGAGTCTAACAATACGCGGGTTCTGAGATCTGTTTAGCTGATGTTTTGTTCACTGTAAGTGCATATCTGCACACAATGAATTAAAATTTAACATTGTATCCTCTTCTACTTCTAGAAAGTGGACATCTGTGAATTTCTTCAACGAAGCTGCTCTCTTAATTCCAATCTTCAATTCACTAAGATTGTTCCCTATTAATCCAGGATTACCTATTTGAAAGTATCGTTCGTTTTGATTTTAATTTCTTTCACTCAGTTTAGTACGTTGATTTTTTCACTATGCAAATGAGCTTCAATTTCACATAACTTTTAGTGTGCATAATAATCTTTTTGTTGAAGATGTTATCTGTTACAACAGCAGCAAGAGCTGTGAGACCAGAAGCTCAGAAACGAGATAGCAATATCTTGACAAACACAATTACAAATTCATTTTCCTGAAAAATTTTGTGTGATCATTTTCGACTTTTTTGATTTGCTTCTCAACTTTCACCATTTGCTGGGCTAAATCAGTGTTGTGGACAAGATCCTTCTGGAGTAACCTAAGCAGAGTATGCAACTGTAAACAACAGTTAGAGTAAAGCTTTCGCATTGTAAGTGCAAAAAGAATACACGAGTTATTAAATACAGCAATGCATCTACTCTTCCACAAGTGGCCAATAATCATTGGCCTAAAATATTTGACAATCACATTATGAGAAATGATAATGCCTAGAAGAGCTTGTTTCCAAGACAACTGGTGTCTAAGAATATCAGGAAAGTCATTGTGCACAATAGCCCATGTTCTTTTAGCAATTCTCCATCTCCAAAAGATATGCATGCTGGATTCAGGGATATTGCAGACTGGACACTTAAGAGAGTTATTGACGACAAATCGAATGTTGTCACCAGTAGGCAGTTTGTGAAAGAATAACTTCCGAGCAATGATCTGAGCCATAACATCAGCTTTGACTTCCAATGGCAACTCCAAGGTGCTGGCATTTAACATAAGTAAGTTTGCATTTCCACTTCAATTTAAGCCTTTGTTTCAATGGCAATCCCAGAAGGAGTTTCCAATAAACACATTTAAGCAAAAAGGGGTCAAGCCTACAGTTGTTAGGCCACCTACAATCCTTTACAAAGTTATTGAACCACGGTGGACATCTTAACAAGTAATGAATCATCCAGAAGTTTCTGAATTTCATTTATAGCAGTCCTGTCAGTGTTCTATAGGTGAAAAAGATATACTAAAAGAAACCAATGCTTCAATTGACAGCCAAATAAGTGCCATAGATCTCCAAATTGACAAACTCTTTATTAAATGTGTTTTTCAGCCTAGAGTGGAGCAAGGGACGACCCGTTAATTTGAATATGTCTATTCTTTCAAATAGAGGAAGTTGGAAAGCTAAGACCATGTCGAAGGGAGTTGCCTTTCCATTCCAATAGTTCAGAAGTATCTTGCCACGCTTTCCACATACTATTAAGCGGGGCAGACACACTAAGTTTGAAAAATTTAGGGAACAGCAGCTTTTCGTACATATGCACTTCTTTCCATTGACCTTTAGAAGTAGCAATTGAAAACCTATGGCAAACAAGAACTTACCATGGTTCAGAACCATGCAGAGCCTGGATTGTCCATTTATAGATCAAGCATTTACTCTATGTCCAAGGATCCATGACGCCAAGGCTTCCTTTTGTCTTTCGGCTGAATGCATTGATTCTAGGAGATGCCTTGCATACCCTTGCTGTCCTCATTTGGCCCAAATAAATTTTTTTATAAGCTTGGTGATTCTGTTGTAGCAAGTTTTAGAAGGAAGCCAGCATGAAGAATAGTAAACATGAGTTGCAACAAAATCCTTGTTAGCAACTTTGATTCTATTAGCAAAAGATAGAAATTTAATTCTCCAACAGTCGAGCCTTTTCTAAAATTTGTTCAAAAACCAATTCCACCTGTGACTATGAGAGACTGAAAGGCCAAAGGGGATGCCCAAGTATCTTGTAATTTCTCCATGTTGTATTCAATGCCACTGAGGAGGAATCCAATGTGGAGTAAAGTCAACTTGAATGATAATAAATTCAGTCTTATGCATTGAAAGTTTAGAACCTCGAATAGCACAATACAACTCAAGTACATGCATAATATTTCTGATTTCCTCTTCATTGTTGCAAAGAATAAGCATACTCTCATCAGCAAGATGAGAGTTAAGGGCACAAGTATCGTTAGGAAGAGTGATCCAGTTAACAAAATTGTTGTCATGTGCCCTTTGCAGCAGGTATTAAGTCCAGGTCATTTCTGCTGATCGACGCAGCAGTTTTTCTTGTATGAATCAATTACCATAAAATAAAGTTCAATGCTTGGACCTATCTCTTGCTTCAGAAACGACATGATATAAAGTATCTTATCTGAAGCAATGTTTTAAAAATCGGAACGGTCGAGGGTTGGACCGGACCGGAACCGGAACCGGACCGGTTCAAACTCTATGAACCGGTTTACTAAAAAACACATAAAAATTACATTTTTAAAGAAAGAAATATATTTGAAAAATTAGAAACCATGATGCCAACAATTACACACAAAATACGCAAAGTTTGCTCATGTATATAGTGATAGTTGGAATACTCACACTCGGCAAATACTCGGCAGACCCCAAAAAAACAAAACTCGGCAATATTCGGCCAATACTCGGGAATACTCAGCAACTTAAAAAATACTCAAATTTCTTTAAAAAAACATAAATTTGCAGCCAAAACCATGTATTTGCAGCGTTTTCTTTCATTGCTATTAATGCTTTCTTTTTGTTGGGACCTTTACGATAGCCTTCAGTCTTGTGTCTGAGGATGCGCAAATTGGAGTTTAAACACAAAAAAGACTCTTAAAATAGCAAAAAAAAAACCTATGCATCTGTTGATAACTTGATATGTGAAGTCAACATTTGAATAAGCAGGTCGCGACCAAGTTGGTAGGTGGGACGATTAGTCCGAGCACGGGAGAATACTCGCCGAGTTTTGGAAAGCTATCCAGTATTTTTAATTACTAATCTGTCTACAAGCAATCAAAGCTCATGATTCTTTCAGAAGATTGCAAGAAGTTGCTTGGTCCAAAAAGGTGCAAAAATAGATTTTATGAAAATAAGAAAAATATTGCCATCAATGCGTAGAGCTCGAGAAAATATGCACTTTTAGAGAAAACGACACCTGAAACAGAGCCACAGAATGAAAGTTATGGCACATGCAAGTTTTTGTTGCTACATCTTCCCGGACCCTTTCCAAAAATGGCAAATTTTATTCTATGCTTGTGTTTTTTCACCAAAAATCCAAAAAAGGAAAGAAATGCCAAAAAAGGAAAGAAATGCTGACTCGGCCGGTTCAGGATGAAACCGGACCGGTTTGACCGGTTTGGGCTAAAACCGGTCAACCGGTCCAGTTTACTAAACGGTTCGTGCTTTAAAATGTTAAACCGGTCAAACCGGCCGGTTCCGGTTCCGGTTTGACCGGTTTTTAAAACACTGATCTGAAGATGCTTCTAGAACGTGGACATCTGTGAATTTCTTCAACGTAGCTGCTCTGTTAATTCCAATCTCCAATTCACTAAGACTGTTCCCCTGTAAATCCATGATATCCCATTTGAAACTGTTTTTCATTTTGACTTTAATCTCTCTTTCATTCAGTATAGCATGTTGGTTTTTCCACTGTGCAGATGGGCTTCAATTTCACAATTGTTTTTAAATTTTGAATATACGCTTCATATATTTCCAGAAAATATTTACAAGAAGGGCCTGTACAAAGAATCAGAAAGGGTGCACGAGAAATACAGGAATGTTACAATTTCCTTAAACTAACGACGAGAGTAGCTCGATCAGAGTAGTCTGGACTCTGAAGGTTCAAATTGCTTAGCTTCTTTAAGCAGAATATGTCCTTTCACATGCAATTGCAATCTTACTTCACCTTGCCAAGCATGTCTAAAATTCTCCAACGTACCCTCTTCCTCTTTGAAAACATATTTACATCTGAGTTTCCAAAGGATGAAACGGGTGGAGACACACACACACTGCGAAAGACTTGCAAAGGGTCTACAAATCAGTAAGTTCGAATTTCCAAGAAGAGGAGCTCTTTCATTTCTGCTGATCAACCTAGCAGTTGTTCTCTGCTAAAGCTATTATTACAAAGCCTGTACGAATCAGTTACTATGAAGTAATGTACAATACTCAGAGCTGTTTCTTGTTTCAGAAATGACATGATATAAAGTCTATTATCTGAAACTGCTTCTTGTTTAAGAAATACTTAGGTTTGCTGCTTTGTTGCAGCTATTTGATTTTTAAATTATGAAACGGATATTTTCTGTCTTCTTTGATATCAACTAGGTTGTTGTTCAAATTGGTATAATCCGGTAATATTACCAAGCCTGTTGTTATGTTGTGGTTCAAACTAATATAATTTTGACATTAAGTTGAAGGCTTTCATTAAATAATTGATTTTTGTGGGATTTTTGTGACGTGCATTTTTAATCATTGCCCAAATGACCTCCATGAATAATCATTTATCTAATGACATAATATAATTTTATAATCACCTAAGTTGTTGATGTACTTGTATATTGTATGATAAAGCATTGCTACCAACACATCGACTGAGTGTGGACTGAGAACCCCACATACAGAAAACTTAAGAAAAGATTATACGAACAAAAGAGTAGCAAAGGTAACAGATATGAGAAATATATGAAACGAACTCCAAATACCAAATGAATTCAAATTGTTGTTATGGTCTACACATTATATTTTTGCTTTAAAAACTTGTAAATCTCAGCATAAAATAACTCATGTATTTTCGAACAAAATTTCAAATTGCTGTTATGATCTATTCATAAAATTTTTGCTTTAGAAACCTGTCTGATATCTCAGCTCAGAGTAACTAAGGTATTCTCAAATGGCATTGCATCATACCCAAAATGATGACTTTTAAAAAGGTTTGGTAAGGAAAACTTGGTTGCATTTTATTTTAGTTTTATATCTGATTTCTTGGCAGTGTAATA
This sequence comes from Taxus wallichiana var. yunnanensis, assembly GCA_018340775.1. Lineage (NCBI taxonomy): Eukaryota > Viridiplantae > Streptophyta > Pinopsida > Cupressales > Taxaceae > Taxus > Taxus wallichiana. Next base: position 140,922,484 of record CM031235.1, read on the forward strand.
GTGAATGGTATTCCTCTGGGTTCATCTGCATCGAGCTATTTTTGCCCGACATTGCCGATCCTCCTATATTTTTTAAATTCACCAATTACACCACAACAAACACATGCAATTAAAGTAAAATGACTAATTTAGAAAATCCAGCAGTTGGCATTCATACCTTGGTTGAAGAGCAATAAGACTTGGAAAGCCATTAAGATTGTATGCTCAAACACTAGTTTACAGATGCCTTAGCAATGGCATTTTCATAAACAATCCACAATGCCGTGGATTAATGATGCCCCTTTACGATCTCTGTAACAAACTTTGCCTCTGGCATCATCAAGATGGTACAAAGCTGCTCGGGCCTTAAATGCGCCTCCCCATTCATAAATTTCATATTTTGCAGAACTAGAAACCTGGGCTTTAAAAGCTTTTCTAAGCTCATTGATAACAAACGTGGGTGCTTAGCCACAAAATTTAGAGAGAACCCTGAATTGACCAAAAATTCTATCTTCTCTTTTACGTGTTCCTGGGATAAACAAAAGATTGTAGGGAAAGCCCTAACTAATTCCCAGGTTTCCTCAGCCGAGAGCCCGCACAGTTGGAGATTGTCTATCTTGGACTCTAAGGTTTCCGTGCGAGAATTGGCCACGACGCTCACAACATATTTGTACATTTTGCTTCCTTTGTCAATGGCAATCTTGTCAATGAGATCAACCTGGGCAGTCGTCAAAGAAGTACGTATCAGAACGCCTGGGTTTATCGATATGAACTTGGCGAGCTCCATTCCCTGAAAACCACATCCCTCCCAAAAAGAAAGCGAGGGTTTCAGGATCTTCTCCAGATTATAGCAGAGAATCGACGGGTCTCTTAGCAGCGCTTTGATGAGCGAATCATGGGACTGAAATATGCTTCTGAGAAACGCCATCTTGGGAAGAAGCTCGTTCTCAAGACTGATGCCCATGATGGAGGGCCTGACCCTCAAAAGTTTCGCCAGTTTTTCCCCTTCAAAACCCAAATCTTTCAAAACTTGAATCTTGGGTTCCAGCACCCTTTGCACACTCGTCTTCAGCAGTGTGGGCTGAGTTCTCATTATCTTTGCAATCTCATCTCTATTGAAACCGATTTTTCTCAGCATGTGAACAAGTTGCTCCACATTTTCGAGGTTTTGTAGCCTCTCCAACGACGGGACGGATTTGAATATCCGCGCGATCTCTTGAGAAGAGATGTTAAACTTGCTGCTTGCGAATTCTGTAAACAGATTGTTTGAATGGACAGTGGTACTACTAACATTGCTGCTTGCAAGCGTTGAGAACTTTTTGGGGAAAGGGAATGTTGATAATTGAGATGGAGACAAAAAAATGTATCTGCGCCTTGCAAGTACCTGCCTGTAAATTATCTTCAACATTACCATGATTTTTGGTATCGCTCTTCCTGCAACTCTGCTCCTGTTTTTGATTGAATAGCTACGTTTGTCTGGTTTTGTTTTGTATACAGGCGGTTTTTTCGTCTCCGCGGCTTTTTTAAAAATATTAAAAACCCCTTCAGTAAACATTTATAAATATTTTGAGGGAGGGGGGCGGCTTCACAAATTTTTGATGAAGGCCATCTTATATTATATTAATGCAATAAGATACAAGATAGCTTTAAAAAAAAAAGCGGGTGGTATGAGAGCACGCCCTAAAACTATGAACAAATTAGGCTGAGTTTAAGAAACCAAAAAGTCAAACTAGGCCGAGCCTAGGGAGATATAACAAAAAATCCGATCTGGCAAAAGACAAAGACAAAATCAAGCAACAACAACAAACATGCCCGAGGCGGGTGGATCCTGATCATCCGGCCACCCCGAACTAGGTAGATCCTTGCCAGTGTCGGGAATCTCCTAGCCATCAAGCATGCTCTTCCTCAAGATCTGCTTCCTCGCGCATAGGAATGGCTAAGCTGAGCTGGGGGAATTTTCCAGCAGAGGGCAGGGGTGGCGGCGGATGTCAGGCGACCTGTTGAGAAGTGGCGGAGGGAGAGCCCCAACCCTGTTGGTGAGCCGACGATCGAGGTGGAGAACCCCACCCAAGTTGTCGAGGCGGTGAGCCCCGGCCTTGGCACGGTGAGCCGAGGAATGCGGCGGCAAGCCCGATCACTGGCGGTGCAGGGTGAGTGATCGTGTCGATGGCGGTCTGGCCTAGGAGAACGACGAGAGCGATCAACGCCCGACGCAGGGGTCACTGCGTCGGCCACCACGAGTGGAGGGTGAGGAACGCTGGTGGGAGAGGGAGGCACCCAGCAACATTGCACGGGGCTTCCCCCCAATGTCGCAACAAAGTCTGGAGGTGGTCCACCTCCAATGCCACCTTATTCGCTTGAACTTGAATATGCAGAAGCACATTGGAGATCACCATAGATTTATTATAAATCGAGAAGGACTGATCAACTGCAGAATTAGCAAAGAAAAATCATTCCTTTCTTTCCATATCCAAAATAAAATCTCCCCTCTGAAAACATGCCAAATCTGGGTGAACATAGGCAAAAGTTTGGGATTGTCTCCTAAGAGGATATGTTGCCAAGTGAAACAGTGGGGCCGGGAAGGAAAGAAAAAAGTATGGATCTAGTTCCAGGCAGTTTGAGCTTTGGGACAAAACCAAAAAACATGCATAATCGTTTCCAGATGCCCACAGAAGGGGCATTTGGGAGTCGAATCCCAATTTGAACAAGACGGGCCCCGATAGGAAGGCCTTGGTGAAGAATACACCACAAAAAAGAGCAATTTTGGGCTCAACACATATAGTCCAAATAGTCTCAAACCGTCTTGCCCCAGACAGATGGGGTGGCGTTAATTCCCAACGAGTATTAAGCTTGTCCACCATGGGCAAATGGGGTGAGAGCCACCGATAGCCTTTGTTGGCTTTATAGTTACAAAAAGGAGTATCAACATACCACTTCTAGTCTGTCCACCAAGGGCGAGAAGAGTGCACAACAATCTTATGTAGCATGTGACCAGGAACAAAATTGATCACAATATTGAAAGTATCTTGATCCTGGTTGGAGAGCCAAAACAAAGTTTTAAACTCCGACCAAGCAAACCAGGATTGCTTGTCTTTGCAGAAAAAATCCTCAATGGTATGAATTCCATGTTTGAAGAATTTGAGTGCGGAGATTCCTGGGACCTCTGCAAGGCATTGATCTTGGGATTGAAAAATTGGCGACCACTAGAGAGATTGCTGGTTGAGAGATAACCCATTGCGAAAGCCATCCCCTTTCCATAGAAGCCAGGGTTTGACACATTCCCAGGCTTTCCAGATACTTTTAAGCACGAAGGTGCCTATGATTTTGAGCACAGGAGTGATGAGCAAATTGAAAAACCCTAAACCTTTCCATGCAGGATGGCCATAAGGAGAGCCTTCGAAATGCCATGTCGTATGAGAACTTTCCAAGCTTCCTGGCCAGTGATGCTTCTGATAATCCACTTGGCACAGAGAGCTTTCCCTTGGCATTGAATGTGGATAAGCCCAAGGCCTCTAGAATTGCGAGGTAAGCAACATATATCCCAAGTGACACGATGAAAACCTTTGCCAGTAGAAGCATTAGCCCATAAGAAAGCTTTGAGCAGCTTTTCCAGCTTTTGGATGGAGGCTTTGGAAGGCACCCAACAAGACGAGTAGTAAACATGGGTGGCCGCAAAACTTTGGAACAAATTTGGAATTTGCCAGCCAGAGATAAAGGTCTAGTGAGCCAATATTCCAATTTTTCGCCACCCATTGAATGACATAATATCATAAATCAGTTGGGAGGCTTGAAAAACAAAAGGAATACCAAGGAATTTGAAGATCTCACCATGTTGAAGAATTTTCCAATCATATGTGGCAAGCTAGTCCGGCACAGGAAGGATTGCTTGTAGCATTGAGTTTTTCGCCATTGAATGGAGGAACCAGAAGCCAGGCAGAAAGTATCCAAGCATTGCATGGCATTGCGAATGTTACTTTCATCCTCGATAAGCGTAAGGAATGAATCATCCACAAAATTCCCATTGAGGAGTTGAGAGGTGGGCTCAACATGAGTAACGATATTCCATGAACAAGACCTTGAGTTTTGGCATGGGCTAAAAGATAACCAAAGCCTTTTCGCCAAAGCACATAAAGTGCAGGGGCTAGAGGAAAGCCCTGTCTGATAGACCGAGAAAAGCCCAAAGGGCTCCGAGCTAAGGCCATTGATAGATATTTGAGTAGAGGCATCTGTAAAGAGCATATTGATGATTGAATAAAGATGGGGCCAAAGCCAAGGGCCTGAAGCATGGCGAGGATGAAAGGCCATTCAATCCAATCATAGGCTTTCTCAAAGTCAATCTTGATAAACATAGTGGCCTGGTGAGATTTGCGGGCCCATTCCATGCCTTCCCAAACTACGATGATATTATCCAGGATGAAGCATCCATGTATGAAGCTTGTTTGCTCTGGTTGAATAATAACAAGCAGTATTGCGTAATCGCAGAGCTAATGCTTTGGCAATGATTTTGTAGGAGACGTTCAACAGAGTAATTGGCTGCCAACAAGTGATTTGCTCGGGATCTCCTTGCTTAGGAATAAATTTGATGTTCCCCTTGTTAATGTCAGGCCCTAGGGATTGGTTGTGAAACCCTTCAAGATAGACTTGATAGAGGTCTTGCCCGACGGAATCCCAGAGAGTTTTATAGAATTCAAGGGAATCCATCGCACTTGGTGCTTTATCATTAGCCATTTACATAGTGGCTTCATGAAGGTATTCAATAGTGAGCATTATTTTGCAAAGCACCTTCTGAGCCTCTGAAAGCTTGTGAGGCACAACCCCCAAACATTGGTCAAGAGCGGCTGAAAAGCTTCGGAGGGTGGCTGAGCTTGGAAAATGAGCTTGTAATGTTGCACAAAAGCTTGCAACATAAGTTGTGGGTCAGTGATTCGAGCTCCGTTATCCATGATAGCTTGGATCTGTTGAGAAGGCTTTCTGGCTCGAAGAGAGAGAAAAATTCTTTCAAGACCCGATCTCCAACCTTGAGAGCCAATACATTCGAGCCCAGATCTGAGCACATCTGGCATTATAGTTGTCGCAATTTGGATTTGATGTCGGAGAGTTACAACTTGTAGTTGTAGAGCGTTAGAGAAGGGATCGCCTTGAAGCACCATCGTCGCTGGTTGAGAGCTGAGGTGTTAGCGGTGTATGAGTGGCACCAAATTTTGGCGGTCGACGATCGTAGATTCTAAGAAATCTGGTAGTCCGAGTCAATGCATCTTCCCACCAAAGTAACTAGCTAGCTTGCATAGGTGGATGAAATCGCTGACAATGACTGGGTCGTGGAATTAAATTCCAAATCCACTTGATATGATTGATGGTGGGGCCATGTTGCATCAAGGCAATATTAAGAAAGAATTGGCCTTTATGACAAAATGGGTGCGCATCATGCCAACATATATGAAATCATATAGGGGAGTGGTCCAAAAGGACAAAGTTAGACATAACCTCCACTGACATGGAATAAATGCTATCAAACTCAAAAAAATTTGAGCTGACAACATGGCCCTGTCAAGTCATTTAAGGACATGATCTGTCCCTCCACGGAGATTGGACCACGTGTACCAAGCTGCAGAGGTGGGAAAGCGAGATGCGTTGGGATCAAAGAATTTGAATTTATTTCGCATGAAGTACCATGCTTCCCTTTCACCAGGTATCCACCTCATAAGCAAGTGGCCACATTTATCATTTGGGTTTTCAATCATATTAAAGTCTCCACTTATAACCCAGTATGCATCGGGAATGGAGTTGGCTATCCACTGCCATAGATCGCCCTTTCGGCCGCATCATTAGAGGCGTAAATATTAATGAGCCCAAAAGGGCGGCCCTCAATATTAAAGAGGACCCATATAACATGGTTGGTGGGGTCGATTCCATGGTCAATTAATAAGGGTCGCCATTTAGGGAAAAAATGAAATTAATCCCCCACGCCCTACTTCATGATTGCTACAGAAAGCCAAGTTGTCAGGCCAGATGGATTTACAAACCATCATGTAAAAACCTATAATTTTAACTTCCTGCAAAAATAAAACATCTAGATTTGCACATCGTTGTCGAGTTTCACGCACTACATACTTATGACAGGAGTCTGTGAGACCCCTAACATTCTAGGATAAACAATTCATGGAGAACGTTGGTCAAGAGCCATATCCCCATCCTCCAAGCCCTCAAGGGCATCATACTGATTATGCAGAAACAAGCAACATTATGTTGTAAAAATCCCTTGATTAATTTTTTTCATTCGACGTACTCAATGTTGTATTCCGCTTCAGTGGAGTCCACATTGCATGTTGGGTTATGGTCTGAGAGATACAAGGTGGACTTCGGGGTCGTTTGGAAGGCCCTTGTGAATTTCTTGGAAGCAGCAGAGGAACTGAATGCGAGATGGGGACGTGAGAAACAAAATTTGTCTAGTCCATGAGAACCGATGCCGCAAGGGGCGTGTTGGAGTACTTTGGCAATGGGGTAGCCAATATGGCCATAGCAGTGGGTTCTTAGTAGCAACAGTTGGTTCCTTAGCAACATTCGTAGGCTCCTTGGCTGAAATATTGTGATAATGTTCCTTAACAGTTGGTTCATGATGGCCATGGGAGCTAGAGGTGTAACGCTCAAAATTTCAAGAGCTGAAAAATGAGGATTTTTTTTAACACATAAACATAATAACAAATTACATCTGCAATCATACAAATTTATTTAATCAAATTCATTAATCAATTTTGCTCTTTTGATCTATCCGATAACATCCATGTAAGCCATGTGCGGCTAAGAAGGGTGTATCTAGATCTCCACGATCTCCCTTCGTCACTACTCCAAGTGATAATGTTTATTAGCATTTCAGCTCAACCTTTAAAAGGTCATGGGAACTATGTGAAAGTCCTTGGGTCTACCATGAAGCTAGTTTCCTGACTTCGTATTCGGTATCCGACCATTGTCTACCTCATGTTCAGTATTTCAACTTCCCATGATCAAGTTACAAACAATTTTTTTATTTAATTGGAGGACTAGGTGATCAAACAATGCACAACCATCAATGCATTACTTTGGCCAAAGTTATCCACCGTGTAGGTTACGGCTAAACTCAAGACAACACACTAGTCTTATGAGTTTTAAGTCTTCCGCCACCTCACAACTATCCCTTTCATAGTTATCTAGATCTTTATAGTTTATTTTTATTTTATTTCCAATTAAACCTATCTTGCAAGAGTTTATATTGAGATAGATGCCAAAGGCCAACTAGGATCTTTATGAGGTAAGTACATTTGTTATGCTGAAATGTAACTATATCAGATTCTGCATGTACTTATCCCTTAATATGCCTAATGGATCTTTTCATCTATTTACCATCCCATTTAGTCTCTTTTTTCCTAATGTTTGATTCTTTAACCTTAAATTACCTTTTTACAATGATACTCTTCCATTCTCTATACAACAGGATTTACAATCTTATCATATTAATACCAAGTTTATCAAGGCAAAATTAAATATATATTAAAACATGTATATTTAATTATTCCTTCGATTAGCTATGCCACTAAATAGCTTATTTAATTTAGAAATTAAAGACAATTGATTGTTACAATAATTGCCCAATTATCGGCTTCATACATTGATAACTATCAAATAAATGTATTCAACAATTTGTGAAAAGTAAGATTTCACAACTCAAGTATTCATCATTTACTCATATTGAGATATTATTACACACAAAGTAATCATCTCTTTATTAAAATCATATATTACATATGCCGTTAAGGGAAATATATAACCAAGTATAATAATTCTCATATAGTGAGGTTTGAATATTTACAATGGGTCCAAGATCCCAATAATTCACCAAAAATTCAAGGATATCATCCTTTCACCAATTGAAATCCAAGTATCTCATTTAAATCCATGCTACGATAAAACTTCACAAGACATGAGTTTCCGCACATCCGAATGTAAGCCTAATGGTCCTACAAGTGGAGTAGTGATATGATGTCAGGATTCAAAATGAACTCGCATAAATATTAACTCCATTTTCGATCGATGCAATTAATTAATAAAATATGAAAGGATATACATGTTGTTTTATCAACAAGCACATGATAATACCACCGAAAATGTATTACTACGGTTTTTATAAAGATACAACTATGGATGCACACAAATAGAACAACCAATTTTTGTTTCAGTGATCATGTTTCCCTCTAATCACAAAGGTCAATACATCGTATTCCAAACCTTCAATCAATAAGCATTTGACATTTAAAATTTCTACATAACTTCGTAAAAACAATATGATTAAGAAGAGTATTTTTTCATCAATGAGAAGCTCTACAAATTAGCACAAATATCACCATATTTACATCACTTTAACATGTTCTATCCGGTAAACAAACAACCCAACCAACGATATAAAGAAGACCATGGTTACATCATTTTAAACATACTCTTTTTAGTAAAAGAACAACTAATAATTTATTTCACAAGATATCATTATTTTAAACCCAATCATGCCTCCAATTACTCCATGGTGCATCTCAATCAAGCTCTCTTGGCTTTCATTCCCTTACCAAGACAACCAATTTCTTTTTCACAGTCTTACAAGAATCCAAGTCATATTGTCAGGCTAGAAGTTACAGGCTAAATTCCTTTTTTTTTTGTAATTATTCACACATAACAAGTCACCCTCATTTATACATGAACCGATTTAGTGGTCAATAATAATAAAATTTCTAGAAAATGCAGCCCCTTGTAAGAGCTTTAACACTCACAAATTATCATTCAAAAGATCTCAATAAATTAAAAATCAGACCTGCATATAACAACCAAGAAGAAAAATACAAAACCCCAACCGGTTGCATACCCATATTGATTGGGTTACCCAAATCGATTCCTTTATGCAAATCAATTTGTATACCCAAATCGATTTGTTTACAGAAAACACACAACCAAATTTTAGTTTAACAAAATGAAAACCCACAAGCACAAATCGATTTTAAACACACAAATTCACAAAATGTTTTCCTTCTTCCTGTACAAGAAAAACCCAACTCTTTTCCTTTTGGGTATAATTTATTATAATGCAGAGAAGGAATTTTTAACCTTTCTTTTACTTTATTTTTGCTGATCAAAACCCAAAACCCCATCTGCGTATTTTTCTGGGTTAGGTTAAAACCACACAAAGAAAACTAAAAAGAATACAAAATCCATCAATTTCCTTTTCATACTTCATCTCCAAACAATTAAATCAAAAGTTGTCCACAATTTCCTTGATTGCCATTAAAAATAGAATGTGTATTTCCTCATTTTTTACAAATAATGCAGCAGAGAAAGGAGAAGATATTCATGCCTGAAGTAAACCCATAATCGACAACCTTCTACTCTTCTCGCTCCAACAAGTTGAATCCTTCTTTCCTCAAAACTCACGTAGGTATTCCAGAAGGGGAGAATGAAAATAGATGAAGGAAAAATAACAAAAAAATAATGAAAGAACTATAGTTGGGCGGCATATTGAAGAATTTTCAGGCTTCCCAATGCTAGTACGTGTTTTAGTGCATGTCACACACTTGTGCCATGTGAAGGTGTTTCACTTTATGAAACCCATAAATTTCAATAACTAAATAAAACTTTTGGCTTACATGCCAAATCCCTCTTTTATATATATATATATATATATATATATATATATATATATATATATATATATATATATATATATATATATATATATATATATACTAATTAATATTTCATACTTTTTTTACTTTAGTTGTTACCCACTTAATGGTTAAGTTAAAATTAACCTTCATAATACAAGTCCACATATTTCCAACAATATATTACCATAAAAATTAGTTGAATTTCCAGGTTTATATAAAACATTCCAATACAAAAATCACCAAGTCTGTAAATAATAATTCGAATATTCTCATAAAGTTGGCTTGATATAGCATTGTCAAATAAAATAGAGACAATTATCATCGCGGTCATGCAAAATTCGAACAAAACAAAAGACGACCAAACCGATTAAAATAAAGTAACCGGAATACAAATAACCGAAAGATTCACTATCATTTATGAACTGTTTTACCTATGATTAAGGCCTAATCATGTTTTAGGAAGGATCATCAAGGTGGGTGCGGGGTTATTCATTCCGTAGTGTCATGCCCCGCAGAAGTTGTGGGTCATGATACGATGAACCAAATGAATTTTACACCCAATGATGATCTCGTCTAATCCTGTTTAGACTTAACCGTAGTTAATTTAACTTACAAGAAATTTTGGGATGTTACAAGAGGCTTTGGATTGTTGGGATTTGTTTTTATTTCACCGGCCACTTGCCAACCTTCCTCCTATTGGGTTTTGACTAGCTCGAGCGTTGTTTTTGCTAAAGGCAGCTACGAGGGACATAAAGTGGGAAATCGTTGATCTTGTGATTAGACGCTTGATAATGAAAGCATGAATTAGGAAGATTTATATACATGACCCCATTGGGAGTAGCGTTTATCACCCATTTGAATATCCACAAATTCCTTGAGGTCTGCGAGAGGTCAATCTCAACGCAAACTCACTTTTGGGGATGAGCATGGTAAAACTTATCAACTTCCAGGAAGACTACCCGCCCAAGTGAAGCGGCAATTTGTGGTAGGAAATGAACGCATGGTAGAGGAAGACTAGGAAATTCAATCCACACTGGCACTTTAAGGGCGGTATATTCAGATACCACAAAGTCCTTATGCCAGGGTGTTAACACAAGCAATGAGTTGCGAGACATACCAAGTGGCTTGCTTGGCCAAAATATTGGGTGCGTTTGCATAGGTCAAAGAAACAAAAAAGAAAGAAACCCTTGGTCATGTTTTGGACATTATCCAGGCATACCCCATGAGGGGTCTAGACTGTGTTAGCCCAGGATTTAAGCATGCTTTCAGAGGGGATTTGACCCACAAAATACCTAATGAGGAAAAATTGTTCTAACCATTGACATGCAACATTAAATTCAGGAATGGGCGAGAACAACATCCGAGAGGAGAGATTATGTTGTGAAAAACCTTCGGGATGAATTTCCTGAGACACTTCACTGGCGGTGCAATTTCTCACTCCACTATCTCTTGCCACGGTTGAAACAACCGGGTTTGAAGATGGCGAGGTCATTTTATAGGGGACACCCAGAGGGTGAAAAAACCTAGGAGAGACTATAGCAATTAATTCCTACAATGCCCATAAAGGCCGCAGTATGATGATTAGATGGGGGAAACCCTAGAAGAGCCGACTCCAGTTTTGCGTCGAGTTAGAGCATTTTTTCAAAATCTTAGCTAGTTGACAAGCTAAATCTTTTGGCTTCACAAATTTTGGGTGCTACAAACTTAAAAGAACCTTTTTCACTTGTGGTCATAAGAATGCTCTTTAAAAAAAAAGAGTGTGGCTACTAACTATGCCAAAGCTTATGATCGAATTGAATGGTCTTTTATTTTAGTTATGCTTCAAGCTCTAGGATTTGGGTTGAGGTTTGTTCATATTGTGCAAATATTTTTTAACAATGCTAGGGCCTGCATCACCATCAATGGGGCTCAATCCTCTAGGTTTGGTTTGTTCAGATCCATAAAATAATGGTGTCATTTAGGCCCCTCACTTTATGTGTTGACAACTAAAGGGTTTAGTTATCTACTAGCCCATAGTGCCTCCCAAGGCTTGATTAAAGAGATCTCATTACCCGTCTTGTGTCAACAACTCGTTAATGACCATTTCATGGGTAACTTTTTTCTCACACTCCTAGTGGAGGAACAGTTTGTTCAAAATGCTTTGGATTGTCTTGATACTTTTTGTCTAGTATCTGGCTCTTCCATTCAATGGGAGAAAACCCAGTGTTTTAGCGGTCCCAATCTTTTATTCCTCCTTGGTTGGAAGGTATGCAGTGGACCGAATTCAACCAGATGTTCAATTCAAGTTTCTTGGAATCCCCTTTTCCTTCCAGGCCACCTCTGCGCAATTATGGACTTATGTGGTTCAAAGGATTGAGCGTAAGATCTCCTTTTGGATTACCAAGCCTCTCTCTTTGGCAAAGCAAGTTTCAAATATGCTCCAAGGTGTTAGTTGTTACTCATGTTTATTATTCTTCTTGTTGGGCTTCATCTAATGTTGCCTATTCCAAACTTGAGAAGTTGTCACGAGACTTTCTGTGGCTAACTCTGAGGAGCATAAGGGATTCCACATGGTTGCTTGGGATATCTATTATCAGCCCAAAGAAGCTAGGGGCCTTGGTTTGCTTGACATCAAAATCAAAGGACATGCTCTCTATGTCAAGTGGCTAATCCATAGCCTTAAAGGCAATGAGGCTTGGAAAATTTCCACCGACATTGCATTTGTCAAGGATCTACTTTGGGCGGGAAAATATGGAAAGGTTTCAAATTCCAATCCCTTCTTCTCTACCCTATCCGAGTTAAAATTGGGGGCACCGTTATCAATAAAAACATTTGGAAATCCCGGGAAATGCTTAAGACATATTTTGTTTAGAAGGGAGATGGTTTCAGATTTGGTCTGTCTATTAACTCCCACTCTCTTTGGTGGTCTTCTATTCTCACTTTTCATGATGATCCTCTTGTGTTGGCTCTTTGGGCTAAAGCTATTCAATTTTTCGGGAAACAGATCAAGGTGGTGGGTTATTTATTTTGCAGCAGCAACTCCAAAACATAGCTTTCTGGGGTGCAATGACTACTAAATTTAAGCTTCAACTTCAAGATGTGGAAACCTGTAAGCAAAAAGTGGTGTTAGTATGCAACTTATAAACTAGGAAATAAACTGATTTAAATCCTATGTTAACACAACTATCTACTTACCTCCGATTGAGCAATGATAGAAAGAGGAAAAGAGAATATACATGTACTTACCTACAAGTGAAAATCCTCCTCTTTGATAATTTTGGATTTTCTCTTTGATGGATTGCTTGAATGCTTCAGATTTTGTGGGATAATTTTGGCAGCACTTCCCTTGATAAATGATGATTTTTGCTTGGTAGAATGCTATGGAGATTGAAAGCTTTGTTTGATATTTCGATAGCATACACTTGTAATTGTTCTAAGGTGGTGAAAATGGAGGGTGACATCACTATTTATAGTTGAAGGATGGATAATTGGAGGGTTGAGATTGATCCATGTAGAATATACATCAATGGTTGAAAATGCACGAAAACGAGGGAGAATCTAGAATTAGAAAATTCCAGAGAGTGAAATAATTCTCCATTGACTTAAAAATACAATGGAGGAAATATTTGAATTTTTAAATTAAAAGAGGGGAAAATGGAGAGGCTTATAAAAATAGAAGCCTCTAGATTTGAAGGGTTATTTAATTTTTGGTTAGGTGAATTTAATTATGCTTAGTAAGGTGATTAGATGGAGAGGCTAGATGTATAATAGGCATAGAGTTTGTGGTAGGTGGGTGGGAATTTTTAAATTACTAGAAAATAGTTAATGAAGATTAGTTAGTGGGATTTTGATATATTAATGAAGTATTAATATGACTAAGGGTAGGATGGGATTTTGGAATGGATAATAGAAATAGTTGGAATATAATAATTAATTATTATATGGTTAGTGATAATGTAAAATGAATGTATTATTTGTTAAATGATTATGTCGACATTTTACATGTCTACATTTTTCCCCTCTTTGAAGTGTTATTACAGAGCAATGATAGTTCAAAGAAAAGAAGAGGAGATAGGATAGATGGTGAGGTGATGCCCTCGAGGGGTCGGGTGAAGAAGGGAGGAATCACGTGACCACTTGAAAAGAGGAGATACCAAAGTTAGTAGATGAGGGATGATTAAATGATTATAAGATGAAGAATTTATAAGAATGAGAAGACTAAAATATAAAGGATGAGGGGAGAAGAGATGACTAGAAGAGAGGATGAGAGGAAGAGGAGAAGAGAGGATTAGAGGAGATAAGAAGTTTAATGCTACACCCTTAATCATATATCTTATATTGGATGTATATAGCCGACTTGTGGCTATCATAACTTCTTATCATTATGTATCTCTTTAATATATGTTATATTTTCATTAGTGGGTCGGCCTTGGTGCTTTGGCCATAGCTTAGGAACAATATATATAGGGGTTAGTAGGTAGTAGTTGATCATCATATTCAACATTTGAGTCTTATTGTTTGGTTTGGAGGTTGCCCCCTCGAAGTGGCTGAGCTATTATACTTGCACATTGAGATCATTTATCTGAAATATTGTGTTCATTGGTGTCACATTTATGCTAATAATCAGATTTATACAAGTAATTTCATTACAAGTGGTATCAGAGCTTGAACTTAGCCAAAGCTGCGTCAAAACCTAATTGTGAAGGTTCGTCCATATCTCAAAATCGGTAGCGAATTTTTCTGTGAATTTTTTGGTGGTGTGGCGAAATCATCAAGTAAGCTCCTCTCCAAATTTTAAGAATTTTTGAATTGTTTTGCAAAAGTTATAGCGGTTTTATGTTTTTTCATAATTTGGCTACGTAGGGTGCAAGTTGTGGAATTTTTCAAAGTTATTTACATTTCTAGAAAGAAGATTAAAAATTAGTTTGAGTTCATTCTTTGAGTTTTATAAAATTTGGCGAATTCCTATTGAAATCCTAAACCCTAAATTTTGACCTTGATCCTTAAATCTTACCATTTTGGGGCATCATGGTGGGCCTTTGATAAGAGGCAAAAGAATCAGATCACTCCGGGTAAAAATCCTGATAAGGATGAGATAATAGTTGAGGAGTTAGAGTCAGAAGGGGTATCTACAAAGTCCTCAGGGTTAGGGTTTACTTCAACTAACCATAAGGTCAACTATCTTGAGTTAGAGTTGTGAAACCTCGAGGGTAGAGTGGCCAACAAAGAAGATGTAGACAAAATTGGACAACGATTGGAGGATTTCATTCACCAATTTAGTTACAATATCATGGGTCATCATATCCTTTCTAATCAACCACAACTCAATCATACTCATATTAACCAAGGTGGATCTTGAGTCAAAGTAATAGACAAAGCGGCCGGTGGATCTCTGCAAAACACGACCAATCCAAATACAAACACTCGCAAGCTCACAACATGATTCCAAATGTGGAAATGCGTAAGTTTGATGGAAAGTTTCCACTCAATTGGATTAACCAGATGGATAATTTCTTTTATCTTCGCCGATTCCATCAGACAAAAGGTTACCATGGCATCGTTATATCTTGAACTTGACCAATTCATTTGGTATCGATGGTTATGTACTCAAAGAAAAAGAGTGGCCTCAATGTTACCTAGATAGTACTCACCGAAGAGTCAAGAATTGCACTATAGTTCTAGTGTGTCGAGAGAATTATTTCACCAATTAACAAAGCTCGATAAATAGAACGATCACCAAAGATTACATCCATCAATTCCAAAACCTTTCCTTACGGGTGGCAAATATTCCTAAAGATAATTTGAATGACTTATTTCTTGGGGTCTTAAAGAACAAATTGAGACTCGAGGTGTGTATGTTTAATCCTCATAAGGTTTCGACTCTATGATCATGGCACGTAGGCGGAGGAAAAATTTCTTTCCAAAGTAGAAACAAACCCATCGATAATATTAGAGATCATAGCACCCTTCCACGATTATTCCCTCAGCCAGTTAGACTGACACCTCAACAAATTGAAGAAAAGAGAGTGAAAGGGTTATGTTTTAATTATGACAAAAATTTGGACCAGGACATAAGTGTGCTGAAATGAAGTTGTTCTACATTGAGGGCCCTGCAAGAAGAAGAAAAGGAAGAAGACGAAGAGGTAGAGCCAGAGGAGGAATTAGGAGATCCCTAGCCAACACTATCATGCCATGCAATTTCCGGTATTAGCACTCCCCAAACTCTCAAAGTAGTTAGATTCTTAAAAAAGTAGAGGGTACTAGTGTTGGTTGATTCGAGAAGTACTCAAAACTTCATCAATCATAAGTTGGTGGTACGCTTGAACTGCTTTGTTTATCCAGCTCGAGAATGTCAAGTCATGATCGATGGGAAAATTGTTAGTTGTTCGGAAAATTCTATAACATTAATCTCGCCATGGGAGATTACTTGATAACTAGCAATATGTATGCCATTTCCATGGGAGGAGCATATATTGTGTTAGGAGTTCGATGGATTACTACCTTGGGAACCATTGAAATGAATTTCCAAGAGTTGTTCATGCAATTTCAGATCGAAGGGAGGACTTTTAAACTAAAAGGACTAAGAGCAAAGTCCCCATAGATGGTAAGTTCTCATCAGATGTAAAAATTGCTTAGAAAAGGTGCAAAAGGGTTTGTGGCACAACTATTTTCATTAGAAGCACATCATTCCAATACATTTATACCAAGAGATATGCAAGCAGTTATAGATGAGCACTCAGTGGTGTTTGGAGAAATGCCCAAGGGTTTGCCTCTAAAAGAGACCATGACCATGCCATCCAGCTAGTACTAGGGAGTCAACCACCCAACATCAGACCTTATAGGTACCCCTATATGCAAAAGAGTGAGATTGAGAAGATAGTTCAAGATATGTTAGAAGCAAGACTTATTTGTCATAGTCAGAGTGATTACTCTTCTCCTATAGTGATGGTACAGAAAAAAAGATGACAATTGGCGCATGTGTCCATATTACAGGGAACTCAATAAGTACACAGTTAAAGATAAGTTTCCTATTCCTGTAATTGATGATTTGTTAGATGAATTACATGGTGTTGTATACTTTACAAAACTTGATCTTCATTCTGGATATCATCACATTAGAATCAAGGATGAAGATATTCATAAAACATCCTTCAGGACACATGAAGGACACTATGAGTTCTTGGTAATGCCTTTTGGACTAACAAATGCACCCTCTACATTTCAAAGCTTGATGAATTCCATATTTAAGCCATTTCTTGAAAGTTTGTTTTAGTGTTCTTTGATGATATATTAATCTATAGTAAAACATGGGAGGAACACCTGCATCATGTAAATAAGGTGTTAGAAAATCTTGAACAACATCAACTTTATGCAAAGCCTTCTAAGTGTTCTTTTGGTGTCAAGGAGGTTAAATATCTGGGTCATATTGTCTCTTATGAAGGTGTTAAAGTGGATCCTAACAAGATAAAATCCATGCTTGAATGGAAGGTTCCCAAAACCCTAAAAAATCCCCGAGGATTTTGGGGCTTACTGGTTATTATCTTATATTTGTAAGGAATTATGGCAGCATCGCAACACCACTCACAACTTTATTGAAGAAGGAATCTTTCCATTGGAATGAGCAAGCTACTACGACCTTTGAGAAGTTGAAGGAGGCCATGTGCACCAATCCATTCTAGCCACCCCAGATTTTTCAAAAACATTCATTGTTGAATATGATGCTTCAGGGTATGGTATGGGGCAATACTCATGCAAGAAGAGCGACCCATTACCTTCGAGAGCCACCAATTCAAAGGTAAGAATATATCTAAACTATTTTATGAGAAAGAAATGTTAGCAATACTTCATGCAGTGAAGCAATGGAGACCATATCTAATGGGAAGACATTTCAAAGTAAAGACAGATCATGATAATTTGAAATACTTTTTAGAGCAACGTTTATCATCAGAAGAACAATAGAAATGGGTCTAAAAAATGTTGGGGTGTGATTTTGAGATAATATACAAGAAAGGGAAAGATAATGTAGTTGCTGATGCTTTATCTCGGAAGGATTAATCTACCCAGGCATTTTTGTGTGCCATATTTGTATTACAGGAGGCTTGGATAGAGGATGCAAGGTCTGAATGGAAAAATGACTCAGATACACAAAATCTCATTCAGAATCTCCAACAAGATCCAAGCATGTCTAAAAAATTTGTATGGAAAGGAGATGCTTTATGGTATAAAGATATATTACATCTATGTAAGAATTAAATCCTAAAAATAGGGTTCTATCTTAGCTCCATGCTTCTCTAGTAGGGGTCATTCTAGCTTCTTAAAGACTTATCATCGAATCAAGCATGATTTTTTCTAGGAAGGGCTAAAAGGGGATGTCCAAAAGTTTGTGGTAGAATGCATGGTTTGTCAGCAAAATAAGGGTGAAACAATTAAGTCCCTGGTCTTTTACAACCTCTATCTATTCCTAGCCAGAGGTGGGAAGAGGTGTCCATGGACTTCATCACAGGATTTCCTAAATCAGAAGGTAAAAATGTAATCATGGTCGTGGTGGACAGACTCACCAAATATGCCCATTTTTTTGCTTTATCACATCCATTTGTTGCGAGTACAATAGCAACAACCTTCAGGATACAATTCAGAAGCTACATGGGACACCAAAGATTATAGTAAGTGATCGAGACCCTATCTTTACTAGTAATTTTTGGTGACTTGTTCTTAGGCTTGGGCACACAACTAGCTCAGTAGTTCCTCTTATCATCCCGATCGATGGGAAAACAGAGGCGGTAAACAAGTGCTTGGAGGGATATCTTTGTTGTTTAATAAGAAGTTTAAAGGATGAGGAGATTAGAGGATTAGAAGAGATTAGAAGATTAGAGGGTGAGGAGCTTAAAGGATTAGAAGAGATTAGCATATTAGAGGATGAGGAGCTTAGAGGATTAGAAGAGATTAGGAGATTAGAGGATTAGAGGAGATTAGAAGATTAGATGGTGAGGAGCTTAGAGGATTAGAAGAGATTAGAAGATTAGAGGAGATTAGAAGATAGAGGATGAGGAGGTCTGGATCTTTATGTAGAGGATGCCCCAAGCATGATGATGCATGAAAAGGGTGGATATTTAGGATTCATATTAGATGATGCCTGGTATGACAAGGGTTGATATTTTAGATTTTTGGATTAGATGATGATAGGATAAGAAGATGATGATAGAAGGGGATGTGCTGTTATGATGTACCCACGGTAATCATCATTAACAATTGTGATTAATGATATGGCATAAAACAAGATGCACCAGGGTATGAGGCCACGATGACGTGATTTCCAA
The DNA here is from genome assembly GCA_018340775.1 of Taxus wallichiana var. yunnanensis. Taxonomy (NCBI): domain Eukaryota; kingdom Viridiplantae; phylum Streptophyta; class Pinopsida; order Cupressales; family Taxaceae; genus Taxus; species Taxus wallichiana. The sequence goes on from CM031235.1 coordinate 140,941,439, forward strand.
ATGCTCATGTCCTCATATCATTGGACAAATTAATGTAAAAATATGGTCCTCATAACAAAAGAAGCCTCATATCTTTGACCAAAAATAGTAAAAAAAGGAGGGTCCTCATATCATTGAAGCCGCAAAAAAGAAAATAGGCCTCATATCATCGGCCGACATGTAAATGCAGACAAACAAGCCAAAATACACAAGTAAAAACACACACATTACAGTTTCGTATTTTTGGAATGTTTTAATTTTGAGATGTTTTGATTTTTAGATTTTGGATTTTTTTGCAATTTTTTATTTTTTGCGATTTTTTTAAATTTTACAATTTTGTTGATTTTTACATTTTTTTGGATTTTTACGATGTTTTAATTTTTACGCTTTTTGGATTTTTTTACGTTTTTTAATTTTGTACAATTTTGTTGATTTTTTGGATTTTTTACAATTTTTTGGATTTTAGGTGATAGGGAAATTTAGCGAAGAAAGGAAGAAACGAGACAAAAAAATAGATGCACGAGGTGAGAGAACGAGCTCCCATAAGTTTTAGGTCATCGCGGCTGGTATAAAAGGGGCTTGGGGCCCATGAGATGGGTCATTTTCAAGCGCACGTTTTGAAAACGAGAGTCCTGATGACGAAGGAGATGACCTACGAGAGGATTGAGACCATCGAGCGGATGCAATTAGGGCATACCATCATCAAAAGTTCGAGGCACCGATGAGTACCTTGTTATTAATTATGTTTTTGTATTTATGTGTTTTTCAATGTTTTTAGGGTTTTTGGCGAGTTTATAGGTGGTTAGGGTTTTGAATCGGTGCACAGGCGCACGTTTTAGCGCATATGCGTCGAAGTGACACATATGTGATAAAATGTCGCTCATGTGCGTGAGCGATTAAACAACGAGAATGTAGTTTAGCACATTTATAGTGGGTTGGGGTTTCGATTTAGCGCGTTTGTTTTAGAGTAGTGCACATGTTTTGGTTCAACTCTTTTGTTTAATAAAGTAGTGTGTTCGTCTTGGATGGGTGGGTAGAATAGAATAACGGTTTTGTGTCTCAGGATGGGTATAGAGATTATTGCTTTTGTTTTGAAGTGGCGCTTATGAAATGGATTAGTGTGTATGTGGTATAAAGTAGCACGTTTGTGAGGGGTTGTTTGGCGAGAACATGTGGTAGCGCATATGTCGCCAGTTAGGGGAGGAAACAACGCTTGTGTTTTTAGTGGCGTTTATGTTATAAAGTAGCATGTATGTATAAAAGAACACTTATATTAGGACAATGGTGCTTATGTAATATTGTTGGATTGTGAGCATTGGTGAGGGGGTAATGATTAAAAAAGGGGTGAAGAGAATGAATAATGAGATGTAGGGGCTAATATAGGTTGTGTGATGATGTGGGTGAGGCATCAACGATCGGCTACCCCGATACATTTATTAAGGGATGCGAGATATAGAGGTAGAGGAGTATGAGACATTATTATTGTTGCAGGTGATGGGTCTCCTTCATGTGGCAAGGATGCCTTACATGTGGGTAGATCGAGGGTTATTGGCGGCATTGACGGAGCGGTGGCACTCGGAGACGAGTGTTTTGGTTACAGCAGGAGATGATAGTGACATTAGAGGATGTATACCAGATTTATCGATTATCGTCAATAGAGGGGGAGTCGGTGGTATGGCACAGGTCTAGGCCTAGACATAGATTTTGGTTGTTAAGCGATGTGGAGGATGCACCCGTGAGGGGATGCAGATAGACTTAGGTTTGTATTTTAGAGAGGGATATATGGAGAGGGTGTTGTTCTTTATTATGTTTGTTGATTAGCTGCATTTTATTTCTAGATGGTGAAGGTGATATTTCAACATTGGGTTCGCGAATGTGGTGCATGTCATGTGGCGGGGATGAGATAATGTTTGTGTGGGATCTAACAAGATTAGCATGGTTATATCGTGATCTTCACGAGTAGCCTATCGAGGGGGGCGTATTGGAGCATGGATTTTATTACAGATATGGTGTTATGATCATATTGCCATGCGGAGACCTATTGAGATCCGAGAGTAGTGCCATGTTGGGAACCTTGAGTGTATGGTTGGTGTATGATTAGAGGTAGGCGGGAGCACTTGGGTGAGGTGGATTGGTACAGTAGCACGTTGATGAGCTATAGGTAGGTGATATTACTTGGCAGCTATACCAACAATATGAGGTATGGGAGGATCATAGGCATTGGAGTAGGATTCATACTCTATATCATTTGGTTCGGGAGGGCTAGCCCTATACAATGGAGCAATATCGGCCGGATCGTGTATTGCAAAGTAGTTTGGTATAATGTAAGGTATTCCCCTAGATCATCATATATTCGCATGCCTTTGCACAAGAGGTGAGAGAGTGGGGTGTTGTGATTCCTGTAGCAGTAGCGAGAGCTAGTTTGGATGATGTTCAAGTTATTCCATGGGCACCATTACCAACAGTGGAAGATCCAGGGACTGTACAGGGTTATGATGAGTGGTGGGCAGGTATTAGACCAACGAGATTGACACATCCACTTGGTGGGATGAGGTTCATGCATGGTTGTCGTCAGTGCATAAGGGGATTCTACGGGGGTAGGTGATAGTGGTACGTAGATTGTAGAGACAGGTGATGAGGAGTTACAACGGAACCGCCAGTGATTATTTTGGGTGGTCGAGCCAGGGAAGTAGCATTGTCCATTCACCTGCATAGAGTCCAGATAGGTAAGAGATGGATGTGATAGAGGTGGATGATGCTACAGGGCCATTGCAGGTGATTTTTCCACCATAGACAAATATAGTAGGGTCATCGATACATGAGCATGAAGATCGGGAGGAGTTGATGGATCGGGGATGGGGGTGTAGATTGCGGGCTAGAGGTGTATCTCATGTGAGAGACGTATGAGACTTAAGATGAGTAGTGAATGTGATGTCATTGGTGGTGAGACATGGGGTGGAGATTTATCAATTATAAGGAAAGTGACACGAGATAGAGCAAGAGTGAGATCGGGCTTCACGGCACCAGGATAGATATCACCACCAACAAGAAACTTATAGAGCAAGATATGTCCCATTAGATGTAGGAGAAGAGGGGATTCCGACATAGGGTGCATTTGGGAAGAGGAGTAACAAAAATGACAACTCCTAGTTCATCATAGAGATGAGAACAGATGGGTCCCTCGGCCACAATATCATTGCAGCAGTAGCATTCGAGGCCTTGATGACGAGAGATGCGTTATTATGAGGATATTGTGAAGAATGAGTGGCCATATGTTGTACATTACACAAACCATGTAGCTTGACAGAGTGTAGGATAGGGATCTGGACAGAGATCTAGTCGGAGATCAGAAAAATCCACAACCTCTGGGAGTACTACAAGTGTTGCACAACCTTCGCCGAGTGGTGTGGGGATGATACGGGAAATTCACCTAGTCACAGTATTGATTTATTTTTGTATATTTTATATCTACGTGGCGAGATGTACTATCCGATGTATATTTTGTGGATATGCGATGATGACCATTATGGTCATATATTTTTTGTTCTATACATTGATGAATGATTCATGATGCATGTATTATTTTGATGATATATACATGGTGGATGGATTATTATTATGTGGTCATGGATTTATATCTTATGATGGTGTTGTTTCTAGATGATGTGGTTTTTGATGATATAGTGATAGTGTTATGGATGTTATAATGATTTGTGACTTTGTTTTGTTGTGATGATGATGATGTTGATGTTGTAGGATGATGATATAGGATTTTTCATGATGAGTGTACAAACAAATGAGATTGTGATGATGAGTTATTTTATTGATAGATATATATTGTGATTGATGATGTCAGATGTATTTCATGGTGATGTATTAGATATTGTTGTGTTTTGTTGTGGTTTTCATGATATGATGTATATTGATTAGATGATGTGGTTTGAATTTATGTTGATGATATAATGTGATGTATGGTATGTTAATTTATTACTTTATTTTGGTGCGACGATGATGATGATGTAATGATTTAGTATGTATCATGATGATTTTTCCAATGCGATGTGATGAGAGTGTATTGTTTGATGTGAGGATCATGTGATGTAAAGGGTAGTAATATTATGTTATTTTGAATGGTATATGATGATGATGTTATGGTTGTAATGATGGTTATTTACTTTGGTTTTGTGATTATGAGGATATATGATGTGTGGGATGTTAGTTATGATGATGGTTTTAATGTATATGTGTAGATAGATGGTGTGATGAGATGTTTCACTTGTTTTATTGATGGACATGATTAGTTAATTTAATGATGATGGTTAGTTTTTGTTGTTGATGAATTGATATTGTAGATGTGGTGTTGGTATTTACATATGATATGGATCTTGAATTTTTCAAATTGATACAACTATTTACAACATAACCATTGCATTAAACGTGGTAGGAAAGTAGAGAGAAAAGGAAGTGGTTTTAGAAGGGGATGAGTAGCAAGATGAGGTAAAAAAGGGGGATGGAGAGAAATGAAGGCCTTAGGATCTTACAAGGGTTACATTTCTCAAAGCATTTGATTGGGGTTCTGTGAAAGCAGTTTCCTAAGATATGACTGTGGATAATGCATCTTGGATTAGGATCAGGATATATATTCCTAGTCATGATAGATCCTTTGCTTTATAGGAAGGATCAGAAGAAGTATGGATTTAGAGAATGGATAATGTGGATAGGGATGAAAATGTGAATAGGGATAAAAGGGATGTAGTGATGAAGGAGTGTTTTCCCCCAGTGTGCTTAACTATGTGTCGTAGAGTGCTAGTAGACATAGGACCTGATTTACCATAGCGTCGAAACCGGTTTTCACCATGGTACTTGCCCAAGGTGCCACTGAAGTGGTTTTCACCATTGGACGGTGTGTGTTCAATGAAAAGTTGCAAAATCCATGGACATGGGGTAAGAATCTCTAAAGAAACCCCAAAGGCTCTTAACAAACTAGTTAGTGAACCATCAGATAAGAGATAAACAAGGATTCATCACTTTGCATACATTAATATTGAAAGAAACAAGAAAATCTAGTATATTTAGTAATCCTCTACTCTTGAAAGCTTTAAAATGAACCTAGGCGATTCTAAGAAATCAATTGTGTGATTATGAGAATGGGAGCTCACCATTAATGGCTTCAAGGCCAATGGTTCTTCCCATTTACTCAATGCTTATGTGTCTAGTGCAATGGAAAAGCAATAGCTCAATGAATGAAATGAAATAAGCTCTAAACCCTAAGCAAAATGTTATAGTTTATGTTAGGAAGAAGAAGAGTTCTTAGAAATGGTCTAGGGGTAGTGGGTTATTTATAGTTTTTCATTTGGGAAAGTGGAAGAAATTTGGTGCACATGGGAGTAAATGATAAACCAAAAAGTTGATTAGGGAGTCAAAGTAAGATTTGACTAGGTTTAGAAGAGGTTAATCATGATTAGGACTAGTTAAACTAGGTTAGGCTAGTTAATCATGTTTAGAGAGGAATTAGGGTTTTGAGAGGTCTAATCAATCCAATGAAATGGATTGATAGACTAGGAAGTTAGTAAAAGTGGTATAGAAGAGGATGAGAAGATGGTTTAGCCAATAAAGGATTATATTAACCCTACATTAGTTACTTTACAAGAGGAATACGACCAAAAGAGTGTCGTAAAAGGGAGTTAGATAGGTCTAACTGACGTATGTCATCAATTTGCGAGGAGTGAGAATAGTTAGTGCAATATTAAGAATAATAGTGCTTTGATCAAACTATGGGTGTCTAAATTTTCCCCTCTTTGGGGTGACGTAAGCTACGTCACTTCAAAGAAAGTAGGCAAGCATAAATGAGTAGAAAACATTGAAGCGGTAGAAGAAAAAATTAGTTAACTAAAGGGATGCCCCCTCAAGCATCGATGGGGTGATGGAAGAACTCGATTGATGATCGAAAAGAGCACATAAGAAAGAAAAGTGTGAAGAGAAAATGAGAAAACAACAAGAAAAGAGGATATTGAGCCATCTAAAAACCAGTGCTTACATAAACAATTTGTAATCATCATTTTACTTAGAATCCTCATCATTGGTCTTTATTAAAATGTAAGCATACGACGGAAGCATAAAATGACATGAGAAGTCAAGATACAAAAAGCTGTCCATTCCTAAAACAACAACCCCATGCAACACGAAACATGCAATGCAATACGAGAAGTAAACAAACTCACTTAATAGGGAAATAAGTACAATCACACACACTTAAACCAACAATGCTTAAGATGGTTGCAAAAATATTTTGTTATCGAGATGTAGTCCCAAATGTTTTGATAAACGACAAGGGTTTAAAATGATGCCCCAAGAAATTTGTATATGCAAGGGAAAGGATGGAGGACACTTGGGTCAATGGAAAAGTAATGTACACGATGAAAATAGTACTAGGCAACTGATAGTGCCCTAGAGTATAGATGAAGTAAGCAACGTAGCTTTTGTAAATGATTGAAGATTAGATGATCCACGAGTTGTTGTTTCAAAACATGTGAAAATGTCAGCAAGATACGAGATGAGTGTCATGCGAGAGACATAGATTTTAGCTGCAAATGAGTTGATTACCAATTTTAGTCCATTTTCAAAGTGTTTATGATTTTTTTGGTTTTTAGATGATTTTATAATTTTTAATTTTTTGATCGGTCAGAAGAATTGTATAAAAGATCAAATATCTCTAAGAAGTAGTGTAACAACCTAAAGGTGAAAGCAAGGGCATCATATAGCAATAAAATGCCTCAAGCGAGAAGAATTAGCCAATGGCGATAATTATTTAATAAAAATAATGATAACGGGTAAAAGAGAGGAAAAATAATAGAAAAAAAAGATAGGAAATGGTGCTTGGAATATTCGTAAATCATTCCAGGGCGAAGAAGTGACCATGGTGGCACTGAGTGCTCCAGTGCAAAAATAAAAATTAGTAAAAATAATCATTTTAAATGTAAAAATAATCATTTTAAATGTAAAAATAATCATTTTGGTGAGCAGAAGAAGTATCTGAGTGATCACGATGGAGAAAACATGCCCCTGGGGCATCGTGACAACTTAATATACCCACTCGGGGGTAAAACAATCACGACTAGTTCATTTGTAGCAGAGCTCTTGCAAACTTTTACCGCGAGCAAGAGCGAGAGCCCTGGAGTGAGATGGCGAGGCTATTGAGCAAGTAGAGACGCGAAGATCACATCTGAGAGTATCTTTAGGACCTAGCAGATGGACCCTATGTGAGTTCCCTATCCTTCTTTTGTCAATTATGCATTTAATGTTGTTTTTATGTCCTTTTTAGGGTAGATTAGGCGTCATTTTGCGGATGCACGTGTGCGCATGCGTTGATTCGATGAATGCGTGCACACGCATGCATCAGATTGATGGGTACGCGTACACGTACATGTCAAAAAATAGGCACACGTATCCACTGAAAGGAGGGCGTACATGCCTAGGGGAAAAACATGGACGCGTATGCGCACACGCCGAAGGGTGAGCGTATGCGTCTGCCACTTTGGGGCACATGCGTCCTCGGTAAAATAGGAAGAATAGGTAGAAATGGGGGTGGAGCGTACGTGTTGGAAAGGGCACGTATGTGCAAAGCAAGTGAGGTGTATATGTGCTTGGGTGCGTACATGCCGAGACAGCGCGCAAGTCTTGAAGTAGAGGTGCACATGTCAGGGAAAAGGGACAATTCATCCCGTAACCAAATAGCTAAGTATAGATGAAAAATAGACTAGATGGTTTGTAGAAGAAGGTGAAAAATTAACATGTTAGATGGAATGAGAGAAGTTTTAAAAAACTAGATAGAAGTAGATAGAAATGTAACCCTAACGTGTGTTTTTGTTGTAGCGTATATTACCCATCCTTCATACCCATGAGAGATATGATCATTGTGTAATGATAGAGGCACAATTCGATGAGGATAATAGGAGGATATTAGATATTCTCCTATACATCACATGATTATCTTACGTGGCCAACATGCCACAGATTACCTTGGATCACGACCTCCTTACACCTAGCCAAGCAATGGCATATGAGAGTCGAGTGTTTCAAGTTGTCATCCCACTGGCGAGATCATGATCACTTTGGAGGACATATGGCGCATCATGCGGGTCCCCATCTAGGGTGAGTTGATCCAGTATACCCGTCACCATCTCGATATTGATCAATATATTATCGAGTTATTTAATGTCTGATGATACGCGTTGTGGGATGATAGTTAGATTATCACGGTGTATAGAGGATCCCGAGCTTGATCGAGTTGTAGTCTATTTGATGGCTTTTATCAGTGAGTTTACTCCCTGATAAAACCGGTGCTTCATTTATGCTTGGCCTCATTGGAGTGATACGCAGATTGATCGAGGGGGAGACATATTGTTGGGGTTAGTGCATACTAGCGCACTTATATTGGGACCTTCATTTGATCACATACTACTATCAGAAGATGGTAGGACCGGCTAGATTACTGTAGATTTGGGCATGGGACCATATTGCTATTGGTTGTCCTGTAGGTGTGTGTCGAGAGCTCGAGCTCCTGAGAGAGCCTTCTTCTATGGGCTGGGTTCCGATTGGGGATGACGTGCGGCCACACATGGGAGATGCCTACCACTACCACCATGAGCTAGATGAGTTACAACAGTTGCCATGGTATGGAGGCCCTACAAACATTTTCAGTAGCCTCAAGATGGCAGAGATATTAGCAATGCGATAGTTGAGGCGCATTCATGTTGGCAACCACATCTATATGCGGGAGATATACAGGGTAGATCGGTGCCAAAGATAGTTTGGCATTACCTAGGATGTACCTAGGCCAGATATGTGGTATGCTCATAGGTCTAGAGAGTACTTTGATATGAGGCCAAAAATTGCTAGTGGTAGGTCCCTGACCAGCTTCTTATAGGTGGTATCAGCTATGTGGGTACCCAAGAGACAGATTAAAGATCCTGGTTGTACTCCAGAGTATGCCCTTTAGTACCATGGAGTGATTCTATGTTGTTTGACTATTCCCAGAGTGACTTATGATGCAGGAGTGAGGTCCCCCCAGTGGGGCCTCCCAGTGGTGATGAGGGTGGAGGTGGTGGTGATGCAGCGATGATGATGGCGAGGATTATCATCCATTTTATAGCCAACATCATGTTGGGGGTGGGGGATAGGGTCCTCCATTACAACAACCACAAATATAGGGGCCCAGACTTAGGTAGAGACAGATGCCTAGGGATCCAGATATAGAGTTGCCTCTAGTAGGCATTCCAGCGGGGATATACGCCCCATTACAACAGGTATTTCCACGGCAGGTCCACCACCTCGTGTTCCGGGGGGTGGTGGTGATGGGCATGGTGGCTGCACTTGCGCCAGTGAAGTTACTGGAAGTGATAGTTGTGAATTTTTGGTGGCATGGGAGAGAGATGAGGCTGAGGCACAGTACATGCCTTAACAACAGAGTGAGATCAAGCAGCGCCTAGGTAAAGGTATTGATATATTGAGAGAGATCAAGCGAGCACATATCGTTTAGGGTGGGGATGGTGCAACCTTGTAGCACCATATTAGTTAGATTAAAGCGTAGGGGCTTAGATATGAGTCTTTTACACCGATCACGAGACTCGAGTGCATATGGTTATTGTACACGAGGGATCGAGCCCGAGCACGAGGCACAAGGTTTTACTATTTAGAGGACCAGGCTCGAGCTCAAGTATAGAGTATCATTACTGACAGAGATCGAGAGGCCCTTTGCCACGAGAAAGACCCATCCGATAGAGGTGATTGGTAGAGAGAGAGAGACACCTGTTGTTTAGGAAACTACTACTTTTGGTGAGGCCAAGATGATATAGGATGTTATGAGGGCTAGTGGTGAGGCCTTGTATTCTAGGACCACCTATTATAGAGCAGTCCCAGAGAGCACTGCGGGTGCCTCCCTTTGATCAACTAGATGTGAGCGGGATAGGTTCCGATCATGGCGTGGCTAGGTCGATTGGTCATATCGGTGTGGCGGCTAGCCGAACAACATGTTAGTACACAGATCGGCCCATCACAACCACCATTATGCTGACCCATCACAGCCCACAATTGTTTTGTCCCCAGGGACACATACCGTGCAGCCTCGAGAGAGGGTGAGAGCTGTGGTTGACTTCTTCTCTTTTGTACAGATGTATGTATGTATACACGCCTCTCATGAAGGCTGATTTTTTTGATTGATGTATAGATTGATGTACCATTATTTTGATGCCTCTTGATGAAGGATGAGTTTTGATCCATGCCCTTTAGATGGCATATTGTATCGATGATGTATACCTGATTTTGAGACAAACATTTATACATGTATTATATGGACATTTGATGGTTTATTATTGTGTCATGCTTTGATATGCTCTTATGGTGATGGTTTATGTTTTACAAATGTATGAGTGTATCATGATGTATGATTTTCTCTTTTCTCACATATGTGCTAGATTTTAGATTAGAGATGCTAGTTTCTCATGTTTTGTACTGATGATATATGTGTGCAGATAATATCGTATGTTTTTTTATTTATGGGATGTTTTGATTTCTATTCTAGCACTTGGGATGATACTTAGATGATATTGGTGTGAGGGGGATAGATTTGTGATCATGCGCAACCCCTCTTGCCCCCATTGATGATATAATATGTGATGATTAGCTTAGTATACATGCATGATGTAAAACTTAGCATTTTTGTATATATGATGTATGTGATGATGTTATATGTGATGGATGATAGATGATAGATGTGATAACAAATGGATGTGCAGTAAACACACAAGCAAAAAGTTTAACAAAACTAAACAAATATACACAAAACAACACAACCAAATGAAAAAATGGATCATAAACATTTTAATTAATGGATTAAATTGACATTCAATCTAAGTAAGTAAAATGAATCCTAATAGATGCATACAACAGATGATGTAAACATACCAATATTGTGCAAGAAAATGAATTCAATGCAACACACAATTAAACTGAACAAGATTCAATCTATGGTAAGCAAATGAATCACTTTCTTAAAATCAGACAACATGACGAGATAAGCACAATCAAAACTATACAAACCAACAACTAAAAGTAATTTAATCACTACCTTGTTTTTGCGGGACAACATTGATATATTTTTCTGATGTTTTTGGGTTATCTAGAAAGTTTAGTTTTCAAGGCTACGGTTCACATTGTTTTCGAGGCTCCCTAAGATAATGTTGGGAAGTTGATGTAGCTTCACTCTAAGGGGGATTTTCTGAATGTTTATATTCTTGTGCATCTTTTTCTAAATGTTTTTGTATTTTGTAAGGTCATGTTCGAAAACAATTTATAAGGACAAAAAAGCGTGGATGCCCTCAGAGCGATGTGGGAATATACAAAGGGAAAAATGCCACGCGCATATATACGAGAAAGTGGAATGTGAAGGTGCCCCCAACATTAGATGGGAATATACAAAGGCACATCCTTCATGCAGATATAAGAGTAAATAAGCCAGATCATGGCTTAGTGAAGATGGATTCGGTAGGGTTCCTAGACCTAGAAAGAAAGTTATTCCTAGAAAGTGGTGAGGGTTACCCGTCATGATGCAATAGTAACTCATGATGGCTAATCCTCCTTGAGCGTCGGAAGCCGGTTTTCACCCAAGGACACCCCACCGCACCATAATTGCGTGGTTTTCACATGTGAACGACCTATTTTTTTCTTTACTGTTTTCTCAAATTTTCCATGTTTTGCTTGTTTTTTTTTTTTGTTTTTTTCTATTTTTAGTTCTTATTTGATATTCTCTTCGTGCTTAAGCGTATAACCTCTTGAGATGCATGGCATTCATTGGTTCTGGAATCTCTTCACCATATAAGTTCTGACCCCTACTTAGCAGACCACCACCACAAAGGGCCATGCTTGCGATTGGCTTCAAACTTACCTTTCTTTTCTTTGTCTTTGATGATATTCTTCTGATTTTCTTTCAGCACTAGATCACCTACATAAAATTCATGATGAATGATCCATTTGTTATATCCTCTGGATACTCTATTTTGATAGAATTTGAGATGATTAAGTGCTCGATACGCTTTTCATCTAACAGCATTCTCTCCAAGCCAAAGCAACTCTATAGTCTTCATCTTGATCAAGATATTCTCGGAGAGAGATTCTCGGGAGGGAAGCTCCACTTCCAAGGGTATTATGGATTTAGTGCCATAGACTAGGGAGTATTGGGTCACACCAGTATGAGTGTGGATGGAGGTTTTATATGCCCAGAGGGCAGGATGTATTTATAAGTGCCAATTACGTCCAATCTTACCATTTTCTCAGTGATTCGTACAAGGGTTTTATTGGTGGCCTCGACTTGTCCATTACCTTACGGGTAATAGGGGTAGACCACTTGAGTTGAATATGGAAATGTTGGCACAATGTTTTAACTATTTTGTTCTTGAAGGATTTACCATTATCAATGACAATGGCGGAAGGGATACCATAACGACATATGAGATGGTTCATGATGAATTTGGAAATTTGTGCACCGATGACGTAAGTAAGAGGCAAAACCTCTACCCATTTAGTAAAATAATTGGTGGCGGTGATAATGTGGGTGTGGCCATATGAAGAAGAAGGATGGAGCTTCCCTATGATATCCATACCCCATTTAGAAAACGACCAAGGTGTTGCAATGGGATGCAAATCTGTGTTGGCGCATGTATCAAGTTGCCATATTTTTGGCATAGATCACATTTTTTACGAAATTACAACAGTCTTCTTCCATGGTGGGCCAATAATAGCCTACCCTTAAGAGCTTATTAGCCAAGACCATACCACTAGTGTGCACTCCACAAATACCACCGTGGACTTCCTTAATAGCGTGAATTGAATCAGTAACATCTAAACAACGAAGCAAATTCCCGTCATAGCCATGACGATAAAGGGTGCCTCCGAGGAGGTATAATGGGCTATATGGCGGATAAGGGATTTTTTTTTCTCAAAATGGGTAATCTCATGGGAAATGTGTAATCTTGTAGGTATCTAAATATAGGGTCGTACGAGGGAGGATGAAACAACAATCTCACATGCCAAACAAGATTCTGGCATGTCGTATGCTGGTATTTGTAAATTCTCTACAAAGAAAGGAATTTTGCTCTCCTGAGGTGGAATGCGTAATAGAGATCTAATTGTCACCATAGCATCTGCTCATCTATTATGTGACCTCATTTTTTGCTCAAAGACAATCTGTGTAAAATACTCTTTCAAGGTTTCAACCAATTTCTTGTATGGAACATATTTCTCATCTTTAACCTTGTACTCATCATTAGCTTGCTTAATAATGAGTTGGGAGTCCTCAATGACTCGTAACTATCTGATATTCCAAGTGATAGCCAACTTGAGGCCAACAATGATTGCCTCATACTCTGTAATGTTATTAGTGTAAGGGAATCCCAGACGAAATGCTCTTGAGATAACCTCACATGTGGGAGTGATGAGCACCACTCCTGCTCCCAACCCATGGAAGGTGAATGATCCATCAAAATGAACCTGCCATTCTACAGACTCTTCAAGATACATCATGGATGTGTCGGGTAGATCCGGACATAGAGGCTCCATTCTTGTAAAGGGGCTTCTATGGATTGATCGACCAACACTCATCCCTTCAAGGATTTCGATTCACAAACCAGGGGTTCATTTTAAGACACCTCTATAAAATTGTAGGTGGAAAATACAGCGCAAATATCCCCGGAACAGCCAATGAAAGGCAAATTGGACAGTTTTCCAAAACAAAAATTTCACCTAGTTTTCATGGCTCCATCATTGGCGTGCGACAACAAGGCGTCGATAGCATCTCGACGTGCGTGCGTGGCTGGGCGTCAATGGTCTTGGCTCCGATGCGCGTCATGGCTCCTATTGGCGCGTCGTCGCTCCTGATCGGCGGCGCGTCGCGGCTCCTATCGACGCAGCGTCACTTTGGCATCTATTGGCGCGCGTCGCTCGGGAATCTATTGGCGCGCATCACGCTCCGCTTTCTATTCGACGCGTGACACCTGGGCATCTACGAGCGCATCACTAGATCTATTGGCGACGCGTCAACTAGGGATAATGTCGCGTCGGCATCCCATTGACGCTGGTTGGGCGTCGATGGATCTATCAAGCGCGTCGGCTAGGGATAATGTCGTCGCGTCAAATCGCCGTTGGCCAATTGGCGCGTCGATTGTAGCCATTGATGCCCGATTTAGCCTATAAATACCCTTAAACCGGTCATTTTCGTTTTCACCTTCCGCTCTTGAATTTTTGCGAGTCTCTATCGTTGTCAAAGACGCAAGTACAAATATAATGTCGAGTTCACATGCTTCTCAAGCTGCAAGTTCAAGAAAAAAATCAAGAGAATCCAATTGATCGATTTCCAAGATCAACTACGGGAATCCCTTATGCCCTCACATCCATCTTGTTTTAAAGATGTCTTGAGAATATAAAGATTTGATGGATGCGTGTGAATTTTCGGGGCTCGTTAAATGCCCCATTTTGAAAGCAGATCGGATATTTTGAATTACCTTGTCATCCTACAATTGAGAGGATGGCATTTTTATGTGACTCGAGCGATGGCGAATGTTCGATTGATATCGAAGCAAATGACATCCATCGGTTTACGGGCCTTAGTTGAAATTTACCAATTATTCTGACAAGGCAACACTCGTGAAGAAGACAAGAAATTTCTCAAATCAACGTTCGGTTTCCATGTTGATTGTAAGTATAATTCGTTTTAATTCATATTTTTATTGATACAATTTTTATTATAAATTTTTTGTTATAAATTTAAGTAATTTTCACTGTTTCACATTTGCAGCCCATGTCGATAAATCCGGGCGTGGTGTGGATATACAATCAATTGCACACCACTTTCTTCTTTGCACTTATTTCATTTTTTCAATCCAGAATTGTTTTGCGGGGTCGCAAATTGATATACCAAATTGGGCCATTACATACATTGTTGCCACTATCTCAAAACAAAAATTCGATTGGTGCACATATCTATCCAAAAAAATAAGAACTGACATAACAAATTCAAAACTCTCAGAAAAACCTTTCATTTATTCAACAAACTATCTCCTCGGCCTTTATTATGAGGCACTTTTAAATTTAAAAGATAAAAAAATTCCTACTTGCACTGATGAGGAGTTGATGAAGTTGTCAATTCCGTTTGAAGAACAACATGTATAAACTATTTAGTTTGTAATTGTATTTCAATTTTCGACATTACGGTGATTACTGATTATTAAAACTTAAATTTTAATGTTTTGCGAGAGAAGATATCTTGAAGCCCTTCCCGAAAAAGGCGTTATTGAGAGGAAGAGGCCAACAACACGCCGAGGCTTGGGGGACTCCCAATATGAAATGGAAGCTCACTCCTCTCCAAACCATCAACGGTTTGAACTCGTTAAACACCGGAGAAGTAATACTTCTCATATATTATTTACAAATTCCAAAGTTGCATATTTATTTTTCAATTTAAATTTTAACCAAATGAATTGACAACATTTAATATTGATGAATGCGGGGACTTTGGAACATACACCTATTTCACAAACTCAACTTTCTTCCCCAACTAACTCCATACTGATCGCATGCATTCATATCTTACGAGCAGACTTTGAGTACTGACTCCTACTGAGGCCACCGTAGCACAGAGAAAAACAACCCCTCGCAACAAGAAGTGTCTGACTCTTCGATAAATCGTTTAATTTCAAAAATTTTGACTTTATGAATTGTTTTCCTATTTTTCATTTTTTCTTGTACTTTTCAAAGCATATGTCGATCTGATCAAACCTGCGGCACCGACACCCACTCAACCAATAATTTTTAAAATGCCAACCAGAGGAACAGTGAAAAATAACATTGGTAAACGCATGCCTTTTGCTCCGGCCCCTAGTGGGACACTAAACATTGCCTCCTCCTTTCGAATTCCAACTCTCTCACTTGGTGGCTTGCCCAGTCTGTGAGCATATACATTTTGAACAATATAAATTTAGATGAAGATTATTTGGGCATTGATAGCAATGACCCAACTGGTTTTTTCGATACCCGCGAGATGATTCAAGGCCAGCAGGTATACTTCAAATTTCAATTTAAATATGCTTTACAATTTTGAATTACATTTGATTTAAATTTATTTATCTAAATCTTGATTAATTTTTTCACAAACAGGATTAGCCCACCCAAAGGTAGAAACAAGGAGAGTTGATCTTTACGAAAGCCCCATACTTCTCAGTGAGATCGTCTTCATGATTGAGATAGTGAGCGAGTTGCCACCTTTTCCTTTGGAGAACTTAATTGGTTATGATTATCGATCCCATGTCGGTGAGTTTATTCTTCTTCATATCAAACATCTTATAGAATGGGAGAGAAGGGCTAAAGTTCTTATCATGAGATTATTAGTCGTTATGAAAATTATTGGCAGCAGGATAGTTTATCTGCTGCGAGTCAGAATCGACCTACGAAGATGGATTCCTTACTTACCCAAGTAAGAAGTGGGACTATCACGTATAACAACAACTATAAAGATGACATTTTAGATAAGGCATTAAATAAATTGGAAAATATTAGTGCGAGGCCAGGCATATTTTAACAAATGGTCCAAGGACAAGGATTTGGTAGCGATCGCAAATGCCGAAAGAGATAGAGCGGTTGTAAATACTATTACATTCAAACAATCATTCTTATTAATTTGAAATTTTCATTTTTAGTAATATTTTGAATTGACATTACTCTTTTGTGCGGTTGAAATATGAAAATTTGAAGAGTCGGTGAAGGTTTTGCAAGTTCACTTGGAAACAACAAAAACGACTTATCCATGACAAAAATTTGAAGCAAAATATTGTTTTGGTTAACAAACAAAACAATACACTAAAGCGGATAATTAAAGAGCATGGTTTCGACCCTGACATATTATTCAAAGCTAAAGCAAGCAGCTGATCCAAATTTGTTGTCGCATGGAGATGCGACAAATCAAGAAGAAAGAATTTTAAAAAAACACGGATAGTCTTTGCGGAAGATCTTATAAGTTCAGGGGTTATTTCTGGTGTTGGGGAAAGAGGTACAACCATAGTGGAAGAAGCTGTTGGGGAAGAGAGCAGAGGAGTAGAATTGGATAAAGAAAAAGAGGGTTTTGAAAACTAGAAACTTTTATTATTGAGGAAACTTTAAATATTGAATTTGAAAACTTCTACTATTGAGTATGTACTATGGTATTTGAATTTAATTATATGGATTTATATACCATCTTTAATTTTAATTGCATTAGATGGTGATTATCATGAATTATATGTATGTTTCTTGTTTACTTGCATTGTATGAATTGTATGTGGACGTAGATGATGAATGATGATAATTGATAATTAATGATAGATGATCTTTGAAAGAAGATGAATGCGATAATGATATGATATATATGGACGATGATCAATTTAATGTGGACGTAGATTTATCATCAAGCACAGTAATTCTTCTTCTCTAGACTTTTGTACTTGTTTTAAGATAATTATTCTCTATACTTGTAACGATATGAGCATAATGTCATTAGAATGGATATAGATGATAAATAAATGGAATGTGTTATAATGGATATAGATGACATTAATGATTAGAATGGATATAGATGACATTAGAACGAATAGAATTGTAATGATATGATAATGAATTATTTTAAAAAAACTGAATTGTTTTAATAAATTTAAATTAGATAAATAATTGTGTTAATAATAATTGTAGTGTCAGGAGTCAGGATATGATAATGATATGGTGATGATATGATATATATGGATGATGAGGAATTTTATGTGGACTTATATTTAAAATTGTATAATGTATTGTTTATCCATGATTAAAAAAATATATCAAAGGATTTTGCACATATAAAAATAAATTAAATATAATTCTAAGAAATCAAGAAAGAATCATCTTTGGTAAGAAATTAAACATAATTGCAAATATGATAGGGTTTAGCTTACCTCTTGCGTATTAGATTCTTTGTGAAATCATCAAGGGTAACGTCTTTAGATCTTTGTTTTACGACATTGTAGATAGAGGGTGAGTTGCGACATTGTCGATCTGAGAAGTGATAGCAACATCTTTAAATATATAGACCAACAATATCTTTAAATAAATGTAAATATATAAATTAGACTGTAACATCTTTAATGATAACAAGAAAGCTGAAAAAATGTAAAGTAACAAACAATAAGATTATGTTGAAGAAGATACCTATTTAAAATTGAAATCATCACGGTAATGTGCTAGATCTTTGTCTTAAAAAAAATCAACACAAAAAATGGATTAGTAGATAGATGGGTGAGTTGCCTAACATTGTCAGTCCAGAGAAGTAACAGCTTCCTCGGACGGATGTCAACCCACGTTTTCAAAAAATAAAAAGATTGTATTTAACTAAATGTAAATACATAGACCTGTAACATCTTTAATGATAACCAGAGCTGAAAAAAATGAATAGTAACAAACAATAAGATTAAGGGGAAAAAGATACCTCCTTAAAGTTGAAATCATCACTACCACTGGTAATGAGCTAGATCTGTGTTTTAAAAAACCCAACACGAAATGGATTAGTAGATAGATGGGTGAATTGCACGACATTTTTAGTATATAGACTGTAACATCTTTAATGATAAAGATAAAAGATAGATAAAGAAGATACCTATTTAAAGTTGAAACAATCCATTATCAATAAGCTTCATCAAACTCGATGTTGTCTTATTTACTACGTAGGAATAATGTAGTAATAATAAACATAGAGACTTATTAAATAAATAAAAATACTACTATCGATTTTGTTGATCTTGGATTTAGGTTCAAGACATCTAATATTTATTCCATCTAATATTGAATGGAATAGATGTGGTTAATGTTATTTGGTTATTACCAGGGAGGAAGAACAGAAAAGCTAATTTGCTTTTCCATCAGTTGTTCTTCTTATATTTATTCCATTCAGAAGGTAATTTGAGGATCAGAAATAAACTGAATAGAAACAACATCATGCATTTACCTATATTGCATTGGTTCGGTTTAGCGGATAATATCTGTGCCAACAAGAAATGTTCGGAACCCAATTAATAATTTGTTGAAAGGGATATGATGTATGAAAAATTATCCATAGATAGACAAACCAGCGTATACCTTTTGATTTTATCAGATAGGGTGTTCGGAAAAGGTCGGAATAGTTAAATAGGAGGATTACTATGACTATAGCCCTTGGAAAGTCTTCCAAAGAGGAACAAACTTTATTTGATACTATGGATGACTGGCTACGCAGAGACCGTTTTGTTTTTGTGGGTTGGTCTGGTCTATTGCTTTTTCCTTGTGCTTATTGGAAGGGTCTCAAAAGCGCAAGGAGATTTGTCTCAAATCGTGTCAGACGGAACAAGGCGTCAATAATCACTCGACACGCATCGTAAGGAATTGCCAATGGTCTTGATGAAGGCTCGGCGCGTTGGCTCCCTCACCGACACGTGTCGCGGCTCCTACACGACGCGCGTCACTAGCTCCAATGCGTCACGGGCTCTATATGACGCGCATCATCTTGGCTCCTATTGACGCTGCGTCGTCACGGCTCTATTGACGCGCGTCGCGGCTCTAATTGACGCGCGGCGTCATTGGGCTCTATTGACGCCGCGTCGCGTTTGGTGTTATTGGCGCGCGTCACTGGATCTATTGGCCGGCTTTGGCTCATTGATCGCGATCCTACTCGATTATTGATGCGCGTCGCTGGATCCTGATTAAGCGCGACATCTAGGATATTGTAAAGCGTCGGCTAAGACCTTTGACGCGCATCAATTGAAGCCATTGACGCCTGATTTAGCCTATAAATACCCTTGACCGGTCATTTTCTTGTTTTCACCTTCCCGCTCTTGAATTTTGCAGGTCTCGATCGTTGTAAAAGATGCAAGTACAACTATAATGTCGACTTCACATGCTTCCCACATTGCAAGTTCAACAAAAAAATCAAGAGAATCCAATTGATCGATTTCCAAGATCAACTACTGAGGAATCCCTTATGCCCTCACATCCCATCTTGTTTTAAAGATGTCTTGAGAATATAAAGATTTGATGGATGCGTGTGAATTCTGGGGCTCGTTAATATGCCCCATTTGAAATAGATCCGGATATTTTGAATTACCTTACTTGTCATCCTACAATTCGAGGACGACATTTTTATGTGACTTTGAACGAGCGATGGCGAATGTTCCGATTCGATATCGAAGCAAATGAATCCATCGGTTTACGGGCCTTCCGTTCAAAAATTTACCAATTATTCTGACAAGGCAACACTCGTGGAAAGAAGACAAGAAATTTCTCGAATCAGCGTTCGGTTTCCATGTTGATTGTAAGTATAATTTGTTTTAATTCATATTTTTATTATTATTTTTATTCGATACAATTTCTTTGTTATAAATTTATAGTAATTTTCTTTATTTCGCATTTGCAGCCCATGTCAATAAATCCGGGCGTGGTGTCTAAGATGTAGCATTTACGAGTACATGTAATTTTTGCGATGCTAGGGTCTAAGATGAGCTTTGTAACTTTGTTTGACTGATGAGTGCGGTGGAAAAGTGTGTACTTGAAAGTATCTTGGCGTGGCGAGTTTAAACAAAAAAAGATCTTAAGAAAAAAGCGATGGAACCAAGAAGGGAAATTAATTGATGTTCCCAAACTTGATGATGCAAATCAAGCGAGGGGGAAGAATTACGATCAATGTACTTTAATATTAACGGAGGGTGACTCGGCCGAGGCTCTTCTTTATAAGTGTTTGTGCCTTGAATCGGGGAAATGTGAATCTTGAATTTGGTAGTATTGTGACATGTTTCGACATCACTTTCAATTTAATTTTTGTTATTTTAGTTATCTTTATCCTATCAGGTGGCAGGAATATCTGTTGTTGGTCAAGATTATTATGGCGTGTTTCCTCTCAGAGGTAAGCTGCTCAATGTCAGGGAAGCTACCACTCACCAACAAATGGAGAATAAAGAGATAGTAAATATAAAAAAAATCCTTGGTCTACAGGAAGATAAAATATATGACAACATTAAATCTTTAAGATATGGCCATCTGATGATAATGACAAACCAAGTACATGATCTTTGTCTAGCGTTGTTTAGTTTCTACTTAATTCTGACACATCCTTTCTAGTGAGATCCTTTTTGACTTGTCCTTTGTCTCTTAAAGGACCATGATGGTTCCCACATCAAAGGATTTCTGATCAATTTCATACACCATAACTGGCCATCACTGCTTAAAATTCCTTCATTTGTTGTGGAATTTATCACTCTATTATCGGGGTAAATGTTCCCCCTGTATTTGGTTGAGTGTATTGAGACTCTTTATATTTGTTTTTAAGCCTCTAGAGATTATGTATCTCCATGTCTAATTTTGGCACATGTTGATGTAGGCAACTCACAAAAATGGAAATGTGTTATCTTTTTACACCATTCCTGAGTATGAAGCTTGGAGAGAATCATTGAGTGGATCGATAACTGGCTGGACCATAAAGTACTACAAAGTATTGCTAGTTTGTTTTCTCTTTATATATTTTTAAGTTCTGGTTTTGTTCACTTGCTGATTAGGTATCACTTGTTGCTTGGACCATACAGGGTTTGGGCACAAGTACTTCTAAAGAGGGCAAGGAGTATTTCATAGATCTGGACAAGCACAAAAAAGATTTTGTGTGGGTTGATGAGAAAGATGGAGATGCAATTGGTGGCCTTGGCTTATAGAATGGGGAAGAAGATAGAGGCCGAGAAAAAAATTGGCATTTGAGACAATTTGAGGTAGTTAGGCCGAGGGAGCAAGGTGAAATGAAATCTGAATTAAAATGATATTCATTTCAACACTAACAAGTTTGATTGCCACCTTTTCCTTTGGAGAACTTAATTGGTTATGATTGTCGATCCCATGTCGGTGAGTTTATTCTTCCTCATATCAATCAGCTTATAGAATGGGAGAGAAGGGCTAAGGTTCTTATCAGTGAGATTATTAGTTGTTATGAAAATTATTGGCAATGGGATAGTTTATACGCTTCTGCTGATCCAAATTTTTGTCGCATGGAGATGCGACAAATCAAGAATAAAGAATTTTAAAAAATTTGGGCAGTCTTTGCGAGAAGATCTTATAAGTTCGGGGGTTATTTTGGTGTTGGGGAAAGAGGTACAACCACTGATGGAAGAAGCCGTTGGGGAAGAGAGAGAGGAGTAGAATTGGATAAAGAAAAAGAGGTTTTGAAAACTAGAAACTTTTATTATTGAGGAAACTTTAAATATTGAATTTGAAAACTTCTACTATTGAGTATGTACTATGGTATTTGAATTTAATTATATGGATTTATATAAAATCTTTAATTTTAATTGCATTAGATGGTGATTATCATGAATTATATGTATGTTTCTTGTTTACTTGCATTGTCATGAATTGTATGTGGACGTAGATGATGAATGATGATAATTGATAATTAATGATAGATGATAAATAAATGGAATGTGTTATAATGGATATAGATGACATTAATGATTAGAATGGATATAGATGACATTAGAACGAATAGAATTGTAATGATATGATTATGAATTATTTAAAAAAAACGGAATTGTTTTAATAAATTTAAATTAGATAAATAATTGTGTTAATAATAATTGTAGTGTCAGGACTCAGGATATGATAATGATATGGTGATGATATGATATATATGGATGATGAGGAATTTTATGTGGACTTATATTTAAAATTGTATAATGTATTGTTTATCCCATAGTTAAAAAAATATATCAAAGGATTTTGCACATATAAAAAATAAATTAAATATAATTCTAAGAAATCAAGAAAGAATCATCACTGGTAAGAAATTAAACATAATTGCAAATATGATAGGGTTTAGCTTACCTCTTGCGTATTAGATTCTTTGTGAAATCATCAAGGGTAACGTCTTTAGATCTTTGTTTTACGACATTGTAGATAGAGGGTGAGTTGCACGACATTGTCGATCTGAGAAGTGATTGCAACATCTTTAAATATATAGACCAACAATATCTTTAAATAAATATAAATATATAGAATTAGACCTGTAACATCTTTAATGATAACAAGAGCTGAAAAAATGTAAAGTAACAAACAATAAGATTATGTTGAAGAAGATACCTATTTAAAATTGAAATCATCACCGGTAATGTGCTAGATCTTTGTCTTAAAAAATTCAACACAAAAAATGGATTAGTAGATAGATGGGTGAGTTGCCTGACATTGTCAGTCCCGAGAAGTAACCCACGTTTTCAAAAAATAAAAAGATTGTATTTAACTAAATGTAAATACATAGACCTGTAACATCTTTAATGATAACCAGAGCTGAAAAAAATGAATAGTAACAAACAATAAGATTAAGGGGAAAAAGATACCTCCTTAAAGTTGAAATCATCACTACCACTGGTAATGAGCTAGATCTGTGTTTTAAAAAAACCCAACACGAGAAATGTATTAGTAGATAGATGGGTGAATTGCCTGACATTTTTAGTATATAGACCTGTAACATCTTTAATGATAAAGATAAAAGATAGATAAAGAAGATACCTATTTAAAGTTGAAACAATCCATTATCAATAGCTTCATCAAACTCGATGTTGTCTTATGTAGAATGTGACGAAGAGCCAATTACACTCTCAAGGTTGGGAATATTTGTACTTGTAGCTGTATTATTCACACCTCTTCTTTCGCAAAGGGAATTCTAGTGCGCAATTGCTCTGTCGAACGGAAAGGTTTCGATGGAGTATCGAGAAACATAACACCTCATCTGCAACTTTCCGATTTTTATCAACTTTGTTTCTTAGTTTTGATTTTATAAATGACAATGCACTAAAAACCCTTTCATCCTCCACAGACCCCAAAATCATTGTTTGGCATAACTCATATAATCTGAAATATTCATTGATATCTTCTTGTAAGATAGAACTTTGATAGATTCCTCACCACTGACCTTGTAATAGCACCACTTTCGGAAGGTTGATCTAAATTCTTATATTGGTTCCTCATTGTTGTTGCAAAATTTGTTGTTGAAACTTTAATAAATCGGCATTCAAGTATACCTTTGATTTCCATACCCTTGAGCTCGCGTCTTTGTAAATTGTTCCATTATTGTACCCATTGATTTATGGAAATGCTTTACGACAAAGTCTGCACTACGGCCACCTTGATATTCCAAAAATTAGGATTCATCACACCCATGGCTTCAAGAATTTTATCTTTGAAACGTTCCTAATTTACGATGACAAGGTTTGAAATTTTTTTAAGCTTTATTCTTGTTTCAACTATATATGAGACTCAAACAAATTACGTGTCACGGGAACATCTTCTCGTTAGATCTGTAATATCTTGGCGTTTTTGCAAAATGTGCATTGGTATTTCCCTCCCATTAATAGTGATGCAGAGGTGATCATGGATATTAAATCTCAAAAAGGTGTTAGGATTTTTAAGATCTAATAAATCTTTCCAATTTTCAAAAACAAGTGCATCAAAACTATCACGGGGGCAGTCAATATATCAAGACTTTGACATACCATTTTCCTCATCCGTATAAAATCCACAATATAGATTAATCTGCCCTGTGCATGCTTCATCAATGTATTGATCTCCTTTAACATTGGAAGAATACCAACCAATGTAAGCAATGTCTCAAATCGTTAAGCGGAACAACAAGTCCCTTGCCCTATAAACTTCATGACGGTATTTGTGCATGAAACCAACCAATGAAGGATACTCCTCACGAACTCTGCATGTAGGTTCATACAAAGAGATCCATCTAGTCTCCACATCCTTTAGAAGTTTTTTGCCATCTGTAATTCCAATTGCAAATTTTTGGAACTCGAGAAAACGCTTTGGGCTGCTTGACATATAGGCATGAAGTTCTCTTATAAGGTCTTCTAATTTAGCAACATTTTCGTGGTTGCTTACCATTTTATACGCTAAATTCATTTTGTGAGCCATACAGTGAATTGGTAGCATATATGGGGCCACTGTTGTTTGTAATCTAACACGAGCCCTATTTGGTGACCTGCGCATGTGGATGCACCATCATCTGCTCCAACGCATACCAACCGTAGCAATTTCATAATCAGTCATTCAATGACATCTTTCAAATGAGAAACAACTATTTTATATAGGTTTTCGGCATTGCGATTTTTTAACCATTTTCATAACACCCAACGAGATGAGGTGTCCTTATATGATTTTCTAAAGTATAGATGTGGATACATACCCATGCGGTGTTGTCATGCTTTGTCACTTCATCAATTGAAAGAGAGATAAAGTTTGCTTTTTTACATTCTCTTTCAAATCTTCCTTCTCTATCATCGAGAGGCATTTTGCCATTTCCCATCCACTACTTTCGGACCAATGAGGCGAGGTACATTCAACATTAGTTAAATTGATACAAAACTTTGAAATCGAGGAAATCGAAATCGCTCTTCCTTTTTTTAGTATTTGAAAAGAGTAGAGAATTGTATGAATTTTGCATGTAGATTTGTTTCTTTCATCTTACCAATATATGCGATGTGATCGTTCCTCCCTTTTCAACAAATGTTTGTGTTTTTTACTGCTCTGCCTCATATTCCATTGCGTATCTAACATGCATGCATTATTTTGATTTTCCACCTATGTGTTTTGATTTTACGGCCATCCGCCCCATTATTCTGATTAAATATTGTTTTCCACAATGTTTTTCTATAGTGTCGACTTGATTTGCATTTTTGTTGCTTTCCCAATTTCCACGTACATATTGTACATGTACATTGAGATGGGATTTCTTTAGAATTAGATGATTGTACGAGGTTGATAAGCGGAAATTTATCTGCCCAATCAAACTTGTATGTCACGCCGATGGTCCACATATTCTTGTTCGTTTTGATGCTTTACTTTTTTGAGTAGAATTTTGAGCAATATCACAATCACTGGTTTCCTCTTTCTTGGACCGGAGTTTGATTTTGATTTTGTCTTCCATTTCTTTGAGTGTTTGTATCGTGATATCTAGTTGCACTTCTAGTTGCACCCCAACAGAACAATATCTTCAAGATCGGCATATTATCGTAGGTTTCATTTGTTTGACTTTTGCTGTGCGAGAATGCATGTCCACCTCAATAATACCTTCCACCACGGTCAGTATTCGATTCTTTGTGGTGGCATCTATATGATTGGTATTTACAATATACGTATCAGTAGAGTTTCCAAAATACTTGAAGAGTGATTTACGAGATTTCTTACTTACTTTTAGGTTATTCGTATTCTTTGAGCTGGCACCTTCCATTATTCTGAAAAGAGTCCAAGTAGCGACTTTGTCCAGTGTCTGAGGTCTTGTCGCGCGTCCCCATGCGAGGTCTTTGTCGCATGTCAACTCTGCACTTGTCGCGCGTTAACAACCCTTTTTCTATCACGCGCGTCCATTATGCGTATATACTTGCGCGTGCGTCAACTTACCCTTCGCGCGTCAAGTCAGTCGCGCATCAACACTTCCTCTGTCGCGCGTCAATACAGCTATTGTCACGCATCAACAATGCCCTTGTCGCGCGTCAACACTGCATTTGTCACACGCGTCAACAATCACAGGCTAACAATAATCTGAATCTCTGGTGCTTAAGGGTATGCGAGTTCAAATTTCACAGTATTGGTAATTTGTTAAGCTACTTGAGGTATACTACCAGTGAATCAGCTAGGTTTTTATAGGAGATGTTTTCAAATGAAGGTGAAGCCGACCCCCAAAAAAAAATATACTATATATTTTAGGTGAACAGGACATCGACCCACTCCGAATAATTCGCCTTTTCAAAATTTCCTAAAATGAAATTTTCACCATATTATGAATATTCGCCGCTAAAATTATCCCTGTCACAAACTCGATATCAAATTCGCTTAAGAGAACGATCCAATTAGAAATTCGTCCTATAAGGGTAGGTTTGGATAAAAGGTACTTAAGAGGGTCAACTTTGGATATTAGTTTGGTTTTATTGTTAAGGAGATAATGGCAAAGTTTCTGAAAGGTGAAGATGACTACTAAGCATGCCTTTTCAATATGTGGGTAATTTACTCGTAGGTAATCGAGTGTGACGAGGTAATAAATTGCCCTTTCTTTATGGTCTAGGTCATATTGGGAAAACAATGCACCAATAACAAACTGGGTAGCAGAGATGTATAAGAGGAGAAGTTTGCCTGGGGTAGGTGGCATGAGTATAGGTGGGTTGACAAGGTACTGTTTAAGTAGTGCAAATGCCTTTTGACAATATGGTCCCTAGTTGAATGTAACATCGTCCTTCTTGAGTAGATATGTAAATGGATGGTATTTATCCACAAGTCGTGAAATAAAGTGACATATTGCTTAAATTTTCCTTATAAACTCCTTAGTTGTTTGAGAGTGGTAGGTGGGGCATTTCTATGATAGTTGTAACCTTTGCAGGGTCCACTTCTATCCCTCTTCATGAGACGATGAAACCTAGGAGTTTTCTTGACAAAAATGCCAAAGACACACTTCTTAGGATTCAAACATACTTGTAATCCTAGAGACGCTGAAAAATACATCTCAGCACTTCAGGGTGCTCTCCTATGCTTTTGGACTTTGCTAGAATATCATCAACGTAATCTTCCATGATGTCATTCATCATGTCATGGAAGATGATAGTCATTGCACGTTGATAGGTGGCCCCAAAATTCTTGAGTTTGAAAGGCATGAATTTGTAGCAAAATGTTCCCCAAGGAGTGATGAAAGTTGTTTTATGTTGGTCTTCTTCTACAATCGAATCTAGTTATAACTTGAAAAACCATCCATTAAGGACAACATTTCATAACCAGCAGTGGAATCAATGATCATATCAATGTTAGGCAAGGGGAAATCATCCTTGGGACATGCTTTATTGATATCACGGAAATCGGTGTAGATTCTTATGCCAACAAGTTTCTTCTAAACAGGGACTATATTAGATATCCACTCTGAATAGTTGATGGGCTTAATGAAATCAACAACTAATAATTTCTCTAGTTCTTCTTTGACAAGGAGTGCAATTGTAGGGTGCATCTTTCTCAACTTCTGCTTGATGGGTTTGGCATCTGGGTGCACAATGAGGTTGTGCATGACTAATTCTAGGTCTAACCTAGGCATATCTATGTATGTCCACATGTAAATATATCCACGTATTCTCTTAATAGCTCTACAAAAACCTTTTGTTCTTGAGCTGAGAGTGAAGCTCCCAATTTTATCATCCTAGGTTGGTCCTTTGAGCTGATGTTGACACTGATTATTTCTTCAACAAGCATCTTAGAAGCATCTTCCATCCACGTAGGATCGGGGGAAGAGTAAGATCAACTTCCTTAGGTAGCTCCTCATCATCTTTGAATGGATACACCATTTCGTCCATAGGTTCTTCATTTTGTTTATCTATGAGTGCTTTGAAGAGTTTATCACTATGAGACTTGTGTTTATCTTTCCCACAAGGATTCTTTGAAGTGTTCTTACTTTTGTTTATGAATTTCCTATTCAAGCATCCACACATCTCTGCCTCTTCTCCAAAGTATGCATATGTGTCTAGTTGAATTGTGAAGCCTTTCTTGTGATCCCTAGCCAGAATAGAATCCTTGAGTCCCATAAATTCTGCTAATGCCTCATCATTCTCAAAGAAGTCGATTGGACACGTGAAATTGTTGATCCCAATCTATAAGTTTGGGATATATAAGGGCTACTTGGTAATTGGTTTGAGGATCGGATCCAAACAAGGTAAGGATAGCTGAATCAGGGAATAGGTTAGTGGAAGCAAGATCCTTGTAGAGGCTACATTGGGAATCTACATCACTATCAGAATGAGATGAGTCACTCTCGCATTCAGAAGAGGTGGCAGTCAATCTCAAAGGGTGGATCATCATGAGGTATTATTCCAAGACCATGTTTATTTGATTTGAAGTGAGGGATAGGAATGGGTTCCAATTGGCCTTGCACATTGATACCACATCCAAGCCCATTGTAACCCATGAAAACATCATGCGGTGGCCTTTGACATATTGGGGTGCCTGATGGCATGAAGCCATGGTACCTTCCAACACTTTGTTAGTAGGATCCCCTAACATATTTTCCTTGGATAAGAAACCACTAGGAATGAACTTCTCAATGGTTTAGGGAATTGTTCCCAAGTTCTTTTGAACTGAAAATAAGGTTTACCACATGTCTGGGTGACACAGATAGATCTGATATTAATAATGCTTGTTCAAGAGTGAACGACCTTACCTGGGCCATGTAATTTTCTGACGTTCCTCCCATGATGAAAGGGTTGACCAACAAAGGAAAGTATTGATTACAAGGAGTGAGTGAATCTGGATCCACATGTTCTTGATAGCCTCTATTTGCAAAGGAACAACAATGTCTATAGAAGGGCATTCATAAGTTGCACGAGAAAAACTATGCAAGGCTCTGCAATGTGTAAATGGTTCTGGATCACCCTGAATGGTGATTATCTATCCTTTATGGCACATCTTGATACACTTGATGGAAAGTTGAAGGAATGGCCTGCATGGCATGGATCCATGGGCATCCTAAGAGCATGTTGTATGGTAGATCCAAGTCAAGGACATGGAACATTGTATCATGACAAGTCAGCCCTACTTCCATTGGAACTACTATAGTGCATGCTGACTCTTGCTCCTCATTATCATAGGCTATGATTGTAATATTTTTGGCACCTAGATCCATTTTTGAGTGGCCTAACTACTTAACCAACTTCAAAGTACAAATTTTTAGACCGGATCCACCATCCACAAGTACTCTCTTGATCTTGTGACGTGTAACAACTACTTCTAGATATAAGGGTAAGTTGTGCTCTGGGTTGTTATGTGGGATTGCAGCATGATCAAAAGTGATATGATCATTGGAGTCAAGGTGTGCAATCATGGCTTGGAGGTGCGTGGGATCTACATTGGTGGAGACTCGAACTCTGCAACATCTTATACAATATGTTTTTATGGGTAGTAGAGATTTTGAGGAGATCTAAAATGGATATCCTAGTAGGTGTTTTCTCTAACTGGTCTATCAAATTGTACTGACCTTCCTGAGGGATAGGTAGGGGATCTAGTATGATTAAATGAGAGCACGTCTTGTCCCTACTGCACAACTCTTTTCTAAGATCCTAATAGTATTGACATGTTCATCAGATGAATGGATACATCCTATGAGAGAATCGAAGGGACTATCATTAGTGGGATAAATATAAGTGACAATCCTATAGTCATTGGAAGTTTGTCCGTGATCTAGATTCCTTTTCTTTTTATCTACATGGTTAGGGAAGGGCTCTTTGAATATACCCATTTTCTCATTTGGACCTTTGTCCTGAGTCAGGGGGAGAATCTACGATGATCTTTCCTCTTCAATGAGGTCTTGTATGTAATGGCGTAGTCTTAAACACCTATTTGTTTTGTGTCCTTTAACATGATGGAAGTCACAGTACTCATGCTCTTTGAACCAAATGGGTTTTGGAGCATTTTTGGGTATGGTACCATTGTCGGTTGGATACTCCACCATGTTTACATTATCTAACTATTTTAGTATGGAAGATAGGGATTTTGTTAATGGCGTGAATGTACATTTAGTGGGTGCCTTGGGATGAGGTCCTTGTGAGAGCTTTAACAATGGACCACTCTGCATAGTTTGGACTCTTTTGAGTCGATAATGCCATCTCCAATGACATGTTTTTTTTTTTTGAAAAATTTGGTTTGTCTACATATTTCACTTCATGTTTGTCTTTAATGACCGATTTAAGCATTCCCTTTATGATGAGGGCCTTTTCAATTTGACTTCCCTTCTCTATAATTCTTTGAAGTTAGAGCCACAATGCATTTGTAAATGGAAGGCTATCTCTGGGTTTAAGTTAGGAACAAATATGCTCACTAGCTATTTTTCTGGCAAGGCACAAGGGAAATGACTTGCCAACCCTCGCCATCATTATAAAAATCTCACAAATGTCTCGTTGGGCTTTTGTTTTGCATTGTAGAGGTCATTCATTGTGATATCATTTTCCATGTTGTAGGAATAATGTCGTACAAATTTTTATGCCAACGTGGCCATGTTGTAATGGAGCCCTTGGGTATGCTAAAGAACCATTCCAATCCCAGTGCCCCTAGGTTGATGAGGAAGAGTCGTATTAAGAAGTTATCATTATATGCGACCTCTTGGAAAGCCATATAAAAGTCTTTAATGTGATCATGAGGATCACCTTTGATTTTATATTTATCAAATTTTGGGATGGTAAAGTGCTTTGGGAAGGGTTGCCGCAACATGTCCTTATCGAATGGGTAAGGGAAGAGTTCTTCATACAAGTATTTTCTACTATGTCCTATGTTTCCCTCTTGTAATGTAGTAAGTGTTTTTCATCGATTGTAATTCTATTGAATGATTTTTCTTTGGTAGGTGACATTGGTCTTTGTGCCTTAGCCACTTTAAAATTTGTGTCACTATATGGATCAAAGTGGAACTCACTAGATTTCATTTTGAGTTTGTCTTTGTATACATTCCTACTTGAAGAGCCTAAGTTTGCTAATTTTTGGCTCAGTTTCAGGATCTATTTTTGAAGGATCTCTTCTTCAATTAAAGGATCCTCTTCCTCATCAAACTTGGGAGGTGCGGTGAGGCTTTGCGCTCAATCTTCACTTTACGTGAAGCTTTGTAATAAGGTCATTGTGGATCACCAAGTGGCTTGGATGGGTCTCCTTCAATGGTGTTGTGATGTTGCCCAAAAGTAGAAGTGTACCCTACATCAAAGGGGTTATCCATGTCTAAGAGGGATCTTCAGTTCTTCTATTTTATGATTAATGACCTTGGTTTCTACTTCGTGTTCTGTGGAAGTTTAGCCCCTAATTCTAAGACTCTTGTGAGCACTTGATCTCTGTTGTAATAAAGGAGTTTGTCAAAGCGACCTAGGTCTAATTGGTGTTGTTCTTTAGAAGATTCAGACTCCTCTCCGCTATGATCAATCAATGGCTCTATGTCCTTGACTTGTGAAAATAGAGGTGCTAAGTTGTTGCTACTAAATGGGAAGGCCTCAAAAGGGTTTTCTCCTAAGTCACGATCATTTGGTTTGGATGCCATCTTTGTGATTCTAGGCATCACTAGTTAAAGCGATACTAGATTTTTCTAAATGCTTTGAAGGTTTATGTGAAACCTAGGTGTATGTTTGTGTAAGTCACTCGATGTGATGTTGAAATAACCTAGTGTGTTCTAGAAGTAACGCTATGCAGTTGTTTTTATGATTCAAAGAACACTCATATGAACACTCAAATGCAATGATCACTCAAATTGTCACTTTGCCAAATTTATACCCTAACTAAGATTCCGGTGAAGGGTCCAAAGTGGATAGTGACAATATCGTATCAATACATAGGTCAAGTTAGAATTCTAACAAGGCCTAAATATTAAAGTGGTATTGACACAATCTCTTGATGAGGTATACTAAAACTAGTTTGAATCTTTGATGAAAGCTAAGTTTTTGAAAAATGGAAGTTATGAGTATGTATAGCGTAACAACACTATCTTGATACATTAACCAAGAAAGCAAGGTGTTAGTATCAAGATGATGTTATTTTGGTATATATAAGGCAATATCGACACTCTAAAAAGACTTAGATGATGTCGGAACTGAAATGAAGTATGAGTATAGCAAGAAGTTGTTAGTTGTGTGAGCAGTGTAACCACATAATAAAGGGACTTATATCAAGTTCTCAAGAAATTGAAAACATGATGTAAGTACCAAAATTGTGTGACTAGAATGTGAGAAAAAACTATCAACCTAAGGAGAGATAAATGATGAACCAAAATCACAAGTAGTGAAGATGATCTTGAAATCAAGATCAAAGGACTATCAAAGATATGAAAATGTACTTGCACACTTTAGACATTTAACAACCCAACCACAAACATGGATGGGCGTAAATGGACAAAAAAGTGGTGAGTACTATCTTTGATAAAATGCACGAGGTATGCTTCCTTCTCACCCAAATGGGCAGTGAGAATGCAAGGGTATAGATCAAAAAGGATGAAAATAAACTAAGTGCCACTTGGGTAGAGTTTTCACCTCATCTAAAGGTGAGAAAGAAACCAAGCTAAGTGAGACGTCGTTTAATTCCATGATGAAAGACACTTAGTTCTAACTTACATGGGCTCTTTTCCTTGTTGAGAAACAAGGTTCAAGACTCCAAGTAAGTCACTTCGTGATGGCTTGACATGACAATGGACTAGAAAAGTGGGCTCCAAGACAAAATGGCTCCCTAATAAGATCTCTCAACTAGGTGTCACAAGTTGTCTAAGAGCGAGCTTGATTTACCCAAAGAGTTCACTGACTGATTTGGGAGTATCTTGGCTTTACTTTACCCCCTTTTAATATAATGAGAAACTAGTGTGTTTAGTTGTACCATCATTGGGGTCATGATACAAACAAATTTGACTCTAACTTATAGTATAAAACTAGTCAAGTGGGTAAGGAGCACTTCCTATTTCATCCATGAGGTTACTCAGTGGTGGATTACTTTAGGGTTCTAGAACCACCCCCATTGTTGTAGCTTAAGGCGTTATGCCAAAGGGGTTATGTTCTAGTTGAGTGGATAGGGACGTACCCTTTTTTGA
Source organism: Taxus wallichiana var. yunnanensis (assembly GCA_018340775.1). NCBI lineage: Eukaryota > Viridiplantae > Streptophyta > Pinopsida > Cupressales > Taxaceae > Taxus > Taxus wallichiana. Next base: position 140,975,097 of record CM031235.1, read on the forward strand.
AACCTACAATACAAGTGTGAAGTGAAATGGTGTGTTTTTTATCTTGCTTAACTTAATGTGGTTTTAAGTAGCACATCGTTTGGTAACCTATATGAAAATATGTGTATTAGAAGGTTTTGTTTTGTCTTGGCATCTTTCTTTGACAAATGTTAGGACCTATACGTATGGAGTTAGTAATTTTCCATTAAATATTGATATCAAGAAAGAGAATTTACATGTTGCTTTTGATTCCTAAGATCACCAAAAGGCATGAAGGAAGAGCATACGCAATGTGAAAATTCCACTAAAACAAATTATATGGAAAGTATTTTACCTTTTTAGAAGTATAAAACAAGTGTTTTTAGACGTGACAAAAGGTTGTAGAAGTGATTTTGATCTCCAAGATCACCTAGAAGGTGTGAGGAGAGAGCATACACATTTCACAAACCTCGTTCTAGCTAGAAATGAAAACACTTAAGCTATGCTAGTTTAAACAACTAAACAACACCCTGCACTTACTTTGTTAGACTTTGAAAACCTCTAAAAATTTGAAAAAATGATCTTACAGCTTGGGGAAAAAAGTTCAAATTTTAACACAAACGCTTACGCATCCAGAATGACACATGCATGCCCCAACCAATGGATACACACCCCAACCAACGTGGATGTGTGGTAGGGTTTTATGATAGTGGGCCCCAACACCTACATGGGCTTTCTAGACAAGTGCGCTAGGTTTCAAACGTAAAATATCTCACCCCATGACGGATACGCCTGTAAGCAAAATAAATTAGAGAGAATACGTGTGTGAAAAGACACCAGCATGTTCCCAGAGACATGGGGATGCCCAAAATTGATGGAGATGCCTATGGTTGATGGATACGCCTATGGGTCAAAATGATAGAGTTTACATAGTAGGCCAATATACGTCAATGCATCCAGAGTGATGGGTACACTGCTCAGATCGATGGAGACAAAGATGGTTCGATGGAGACGCATGACCCATTCTAAATAAGTTGTCAACAAGTAGTATGATCGATGGGTGCGTGACCACTCGATGCCTACATGCCAGGTTTCAATGGAGAGACGCCCCTTTAGGACACCTATGCGTACCCCTAAAAAACCTATAAAAGTCATGGAAATGAAATTTTTTGACAAGCAAATAGGTTAAAGGTTAGTTAAAGAAGCCTATTTTCAGCTCAAACCCACAAAAAATGTATGAATAAGGATGATTTAGCCCACCTAAAAATGTAATTAAGTAGATAACAAGTTGTTTCTCCTAGCAAACATGAAAGTGGACTTAAAAATATTGAAAAAGGGCCTAGAGGACAATGGTGAGTGTCCCACCGGGCATGCCAAATGTGTTCAATGAAAAGTTACAAAAGCCATGGACATGGGGTAAGAATCTCTAAAGAAACCCCAAAGGATCTTAACAAACTAGTTAATGGACCATCAAGATAAGAGATAAACAAGGATTCATCACTTTGCATACATTAATATTGAAAGAAACAAGAAAATCTAACATATTTAGTAATCCTCTACTCTTGAAAGCTTTAAAATGAACCTAGTAAGGATTCTAAGAAATCAGTTTATGTGATTATGAGAATGGGAGCTCACCATTAATGGCTTCAAGGCCAATGGTTCTTCCCATTTACTCAATTTTGTGTGTGTAGTGCAATGGAAAAGCAATAGCTCAATGAAAGAAATGAAATAAGCTCTAAACCCTAAGCAAAATGCTATAGTTTATGTTAGGAAGAAGGAGAGTTCTTAGAAATGGTCTAGGGGTAGTGGGCTATTTATAGTTTTCCATTTGGGAAAGTGGGGGAATTTTGGTGCATGTGGGACTAAAGGATAAGCCAAAAAGTTGATTAGGGAGTCAAAGTAAGATTTGACTAGGTTTAGAAGAGGTTAATCATGGTTAGGACTAGTTAAACTAGGTTAGGCTAGTTAATCATGTTTAGAGAGGAATTAGGGTTTTGAGAGAGTTTTGAGAGGTCTAATCAATCCAATGAAATGGATTGATAGACTAGGAAGTTAGTAAAAGTGGTATAGAAGAGGATGAGAAGATGGTTTAGCCAATAAAGGATTATAACCAACTTCAAGCTTGTGATCTTTTATGCACTTGCTATAATTTCTGCAGAGGTGATTTTGGTAGGATTTTAGATGATCCAAGGCTTGAAGGTGTTTTTCATATAGGAGTTCGAGTTCTTAAAGGTGATGGATGTGATAGTCTTTGTCATCAATAAGGTGTTGGAGGGAAAGATGTAAATATGGGAGCTCAATCTCAACATGCAAAATTGCTTTAGTACAAAAACAAGGGAGTATGGAGTGGATCCAGTGGGAGTGCGAATGGAGGTGCGATAGGCCCATAAGGTGGGATATATTTGTGTGTGCCAATCTTGTCCTGCTTGATTCACAATTTTTCCAAGGATATGCTTTAGTGTCTTGTTAGATGCTTCAAATTGGCCATTGCCTTGTGGATAATAGGGAGTGGAAAATTTGAGCTTGATATGGAATTGGTCACAAAGTTCACGGACTTCTTAATTTTTAAAGGACTTCCCATTGTCTCGTGATAAGGGTAGATGGAATACCATAGCGAAAAATGATGTGGTTAAGGATAAATTTGGATATTTGTTTTCTAGTAACATAGGTGAGTGACATTGCTTGACCCATTTAGTGAAGTATTATGTCGTACAGTAATAATAAACTTGTGACCATCAGAGGAAGTGGGATTTAATTTTCCCATGAGATTGAGACCCCAGGTAGAAAAGGCCATGGGGTAGTGATGGGTTGCAAGGATTGGGATGGCGCATGGATAAGGTTGGCATGCTTTTGACATGGGACACATTTGCAGACATATGAACATGCATATTTTTTCATGTTATCCAATAGCAACCGGTTTGTAGAATATTTTTGGCTAAGGCCATACTACTAGCGTGGGCACCATAAATTCTTGCGTGGACTTCCTTAAGTGTTGATTCGGCCTCTTGGGAATTTAGGCATCATAACAAAGTTTTGTCAAAGATTCTACGATACAAGGTATCACCAAGGATAGTGAAACGAGAGGCTTGTTGGATGAAGGATTTGTGATGGCTATGAGGGAGGTTGGGTGGAAGAGTATGGTCATGGAGGTAGGTATAGATATCATGGTACCAGGGAGAGTTGGGACCAAAAATCTCACATACCATCTCAGACTCAGAACGTCATAGGATGGGACCATTAGTTTCTCAACCAAAAATTGTGAATTAGATGCATCTGAGGGCATATCCAGGAGGGAGGCGATGGTAGCCATGACATCCGTTGATTTTTGCTTGCAGACGAGGGACTTGCTTGAACCAAATATGCTGGAAATAAGCCTTGAAATTTTTGACCATTCATTTATAGGGAACTAATTTTTCATCCTTGGTAGCATATTTTTCATTAACTTGTTTAATTATTAATTGTGAATCACCAAAGACATTGATATGCTTGATATTCCATTGAATGACCATTTTAAAACTGCAATGAGTGCTTCATATTCAACTATGTTGTTGGTACAAGGAAAGAGCCGGAAAGCTTTAGGAATTAGGTTGCTTGAGGAGTGATAAACAAAATGCCTACTCCCGAGCCATGATGTATGAAAGATCCATCAAAGTATAATGCCCGGAGGTATCGACTCTGCAAACAGACATATGGATTCATCTGGGAACCAAGTGGTGAGTGGTGTAGAATCCATTACTGGAGCTTCGCTAACCGATTGGCTAGAATTTGTTTGGTCGACTATAACTTGTCCTTTAATAGCTTTCTGATTAACATATTCGATGTCGAATTCACTCAAGAGCATGATCCACTTAGCCATTCATCCTGTTAAATCCAATTTAGAGAGTAGATATTTGAGTGGATCTACTTTGGCTATGAGCTTGACGATATTATTGAGCATGTAATGACACAAATTTTGAGAGGAAAAGACTATGGAAAGACACACTTTTTCCATAGGAGTGTAATTGAGCTCATAAGAAATTAATGTTTGACTTAAATAATAAATGGCTTGTTCCTTTCCATGGATATCATGTTGCGTTAGGAGGGCTCCCAAGGTATGTTGTGTAGTTGAAATGTATAAAAGAAGAGGCATTCCCGGAGTAGGAGGTACTAACACTGGAGGGTGCAGTAGATATTCCTTGAGCTTGTCAAAGGAAGCTTGACATTCCTCGTTCTAGTGAAATTTGGTGCCTTTCTTGAGTAGGTGATGAAATGGATGGCATTTATTAGCAAGTTGTGTAATAAATCTTCTAATGACTTGTACATTTCCATGTAGGTCTGTAACTACTTGAGATTTTTAGGTGGAGGCATTTCGACCACAACTTTGAATTTATCTGGATCAATTTCGATTCCATGTCTGGAGACAATAAAACCAAGGAACTTGTCAAAAATGACGCTAAATTTTTTTTTCTTAGGATTGAGGTGAACCTTGTATTCCTAGAGTCGTTCAAGATGCGATTAAGAACCACGGGATGTTCTTGCAAGTTTTAGATTTTCCTAGAATGTCATGACATAGTATTCAACTATGTCATGCATCATATCATGGAAAATGACAGTCATGACACGTTGGTAGGTGGCTCCAACATTTTTTAGTCTAAAGGGCATGACTTGATAACAAAACATGCCGTAAGGTGTAGTGAAAGATGTTTTATGTTGATCTTCTTTTGCAATTTTAATCTGATTATAACTAGAGAAACCATTCACGAGGGACAACATCTCATGCCCTTCTAAGAGATGACGATAATGTCAATGTCCTGGTAATGGGAAATCATCATTAGGAAAAGCTTTATTGATATTGCAAAATTCACTACAAATGTGAATGCCCCCATTTTTCTTTCCTACGGGTGCAATATTAGAAATACAATCGAATAATCAATGGGTCACATGAAGCCAACGTCCAGTAGCTTCGTAATTTTATTTGACAAACAACGCAACTTTTGGATGCATTTTTCAGATATTTTGTTTGACCAACTTGGAATCTTTACACACTACAACATTGTGGACCACTAGAGAAGGATCCATACCGACATATCTGCATAGGACCATGCGAATACATCTAAAAATATTTTAGAAGTGTTGTAAAGGTGGCCTGTTCGTCTACAGAAAAGGATGCCCCTAGTTTGAGGATCTTGGGCTCTTCCTCCATGTCAATGTTGATGTCAATGGTTTCCTCAATTAATGATGTTGAGCCATCTTGTAGTGTTTTAGGAGTTGGAAGAAGTTGATTCATAGCCGGATCGTGTTCAGGATTTGGGGATTCTTAGAAGAATTCAGCAAGGGATCTTCTTCATTAAGGTGACTAGAGAAGTTGGGATGAGGGATATTAGATTGGGATTGAAGGGAAAGGGGAGGATCCTATTTTCCAAAGTAGGCGTCAACATTTAAACATATTTGGAAACCTTTTTATGATCCCCAGTAGGTATATTCGTGAGTTCCCATGAACTCAAGAATTGCTTCATCATTTTGAAATGAGTCAAGAGGGGCATGCTTTGATTGTTGGTCCCATTGAATGAGTTATGGATAGGTGAGAGTGATATTGATGGCGAGAATAATGGTGTCATGGAAAAGGTTAGTGGTGAGGTCTTCGTATTGGCTACAGATGAAACTCGTGTTGATATTATCGATGACCTCCTCAGCTATGTGGGAAGTATCACTAAGGTCATCACAGATACTTTCACTAGGTGGTTGGTACCCAAGGCTATGGCCATTGAAATTGGGGATGACAGTAGGAGGTTCGGGACGCCTTGTTCATGACGACCTAGTCCTCGTCCAGAATAGCCCATATGGGTCATTATTCATTTAGGGATCATATTTGTTGTTAGAGCAACAAGACGATATAGAATCATCAATGAGCCATGTAGTATCAGATGGTTCAAGGTACTCATCAACAAGGTACCCAAAACAGATAAAAGTGGACGAGCCCAATAAATATTTTTTTGCTTGTTTTGACAGATATCGGGCTTGCCGCATTGTTTGGGTGATAATAGTAACTTGTTTATGCTGAAGGTATGATATTATCCACACCCTGTCGATTTCAACTTAAGTGGTGGAGTGGGTAAAAGGGGAGTGGATATGGATGGAGTGGGTAAGAGAGGAGCGGATGATGACGAGGCGTTGTGTGATGTGGATGGAAGACTATCTGGTGAGACATATGAAGTGGTAGATGATGATGGTAGAGATGATTGTATGGGTTTGGTAATGGGACAATATGGTTCTTGATAACTTCAAGTGCTTGGAAATATTGGAAAGGATGAGGATCTCCATGGATGGGAAAATAGGAAAATATATAGTGCCAAGTCGACTTACGCTTAGTATTATCATAATATTTGATAGTAATGATATCTTGCTTTAAATCTAATTCATTGTACCCTAACCATTGGATAAGAGATAAGGTACAAAGATTTAGGGTAGATCTGTTGTCTACTAGCACACGTTTAACACAAATATGTTTGATATGTACTTCAATATAGAGAGGAAGATTATGTGCGGCATCGTGTGGTGGTAGGCCTTGCCAAGTGAATGTGAGTGGAAGAGTTAGATAGGGATAAAGATGGGTGATGAGGGCTTGGAATTTTGTGGGGTTAATGTCATTTGGAACACACATTTCTTGAAGGGTGCGGTAAAGGATATCTTTATGAACGGAGGATGTTTTAAGAAGATCCATAATAGATATTTGTGTGGGGGTCTTCTCGAGTTGTTTAATGATGTTATATTGAGGTTGTGGTGTGGGATTAGAGGAGGATGGAATGGATCCTTGGACCACCACACGACTCCTTCGAGTGGTTACAACACACTGAGGGTTTTGTGAGGGAGCTTTGACTTTAATGGTAGCTACTTGGTGTGGGTAATGACGAATGTGGCCAACAAGTGACTCGTATTGGAATGGTACACGATGGTAATTTATGTGATTAGAACGATGAGTGGATGATTCAGTTTGTTTCTAGACTTATGCTGTCCTTGGTTAGAAGCATGGGTCTGACCATGATTAGGAAGGGGATTTTGATAGATCCTAAGTTTCTAATTTTGAGAGGAAGTGGATGCATTGTCCTCAATTTCAATTTCACCTCGGTCAATGAGATCTTGAATATAATTCTTAAGCTTCATACACCTATTGGTGGCATGACCCTTGATTTTATGGAATTTTCAATATTCGCTTTTCTTTAAACCATGAGGGTTTAGGTCATGACTCATCAATTGGTTGGGTTTGAGGGAAAATGACCATATTGGTAATAACTAGTTTATCAAGGATCACTTCCATAGACTCCGAGAGGGGTGTATGTTATACATTTATAGTATTGAGTGGACCGAGTTTGGCCTTTAGGGACGAAGATGGAAGCTATTCTGTGGACATGCTGGATATGCTTGGTTTCTATTACTCCATCGCCGATAACATTTTTATTTTTATTAAAGTACTTAGGCTTCTCAGATGTGGAGGGTCGATTTAGATCGATTGTAATTTTTTAACAAATACAACTTAATAATTCCTTTGGTGACAATGGCTTTCTCAATTTGCATTCATTTTTCAATGATATCATCAAATGTATTGGCACAATGGACTTGTAAGTGGAAATCTAGTTCTTGGTGGATATTAGAAACAAAAATGATGACTAGTTGCTTTTCGGGATGGGCCATGGAATTCAACTAGCAAGGGCTCGCCAACATCGTAAGAAGGATGAAAAGATTTCTCCATTACATGGTTTAGTATTACACAAATCAATCATTATCAAGTCATGTTCCACATTGTATGAGGAGTGATTTGCGAACTATTCGAGATAGTTGAAAAAGGTATTAATGTAACCTTTACGTAGACAAAGGAACCATTCTAGGGCTAGAATGCCTAGGCTTCACGAAAAGAGTCTTAAAGAAGTACGAGTGATCCGAAGGAAATTTTGGGACGCTGGAGTTCCCTAAATCTCCCTAAACCACACTAGAGTGGTAGAGAATTCAATGACCTTTCCTTCGGGACGTGGAAAATGAACTTCGTATGCTTGACTTATGGGCGGTCAATGTTTGGTCATAGTTTGGACTCATTAGAGTCAATCGGTCAATTATATGAAAGTGACATGTGAAAAAAGATGATTTTTAAATCATCGGATTCAACGCCATTGCGTAGAACTCGTCAAGACCTTTCAAACATTTTGAAGGGACCAAACCCGAGTTCGTATGCAAAAGTCAGAACGGTCAAAGTTCGGTCAATTAGCGGGTCAACAAGCAGAGGTGGATGGCATAACTATGTTTGGACACATGGCATCACAAAAAAGAGCTACATGGCCTTACCCACATTTATTTTGGGTGGCCACTTTGGATTTAAAGTCAATGTTCATCTCATTAATGTGGGATGTTATTCCCCACATAATACAAGTGGTGGATGTGGTCGTGGAGATTCGAACCCCCAACCAATCTTTTGCCAAAATTGGGTCCCACCAAAACACCATAAGACCTTACCAATTATAAATAGAAGCTCAAAGTGGTTCTTATTATAAGACAGCACGTGCTTGCCCTTTAGGCCTATAAAGGCACTTTCGTAAAAAGATGCATTTTTGGAGCACTTATAGACATTTCGGATCTCGGAGTAAATTGGAAAGTTTTCCGAATTTGGAGAAGATTATAATGGATCCATTTTTGTTCCATTTTGAGGAATTTGTGACAGATTTTTGAGATGTTTGTGACAAAGGGTTGTTATTGTGCTTAGGCCTATTCGTAGTTTTTGTAAATCTTCATTTTTGAGGCACTTCTGAGCATTTTTGGCTCTCAGTGTAAATTGGAAGGTTGTCCAAAATTATGAGACGCTGGACTCGTGGACTTGTGAATTTCTTGATTTGGAGGTTTTGTGATGTTTTTTTAACCCCGAAGAATTCATTCAAGTGTTTGGAGTTCATCTAGATCCTTCCAAGCGTTCACTTATTTGAAGGAAGACTCTAGAGATATGGTATTCTACATCATTGTAGTAATCCGAGATATTTGCTCTACGTAGAGGTATCTTGGTGTCGTGCAACAAAGTATCTTACTCGGTGGACATGGAAGAGATCATTTGTCTTCAACTTTTCTAGTTTGGATTCACTGCGAATCAACTGGACCTTGATCACATTGTTTACGTTTGGAGTCCTCATGAGTCAACTAGATACATGATCATCTTTTATAATCTAGTTCAAATTCATAGTGAATCAATTGGATCTCGTGATCATTTTATCATTTGGTTGGGATTGATTTGAATCAATCAGTGTGTGTGATCACATTTATGTTCGGTTTGGAGTTATTGTGGATTAGTTGAGACATTATTCTTCTACACGTTATTCAACTCAGATATTCACTTTGTGTAGAGGTTATGTACAACCATGCAACAAAGTGGTAGCTGCTAGTGGAGGATATTATTGTTCTCTATTTACCAGTTTAGATTCATCTTGAATCGATCGGTTACATGGTCATTTAATTATTTGGTTCTATTAGGAATTAATATTCTAGTGCTCACATTATATGAGCTAATCATATTTACTGTGTTGTAAATAATACTTACTAGGTTGTTGTCTTACCTAGGTAAGTGGTTAGTTTGTTAGACCCGTGAAACCATTAAACGGGTTGTTTGTTATTTGTTATGTATACTTCCTATTTATTAGGAAGTTGTTCTATTATCTCTATGGCTATATAATAGCCTTTGTAATGTTTTCGAAATATATGTTGAATAGAAGATATTCTGTGTTTCTGCTGTGCAAAACTAGTATGTCATTCAAATTTGGTATCAAAGCGAATAAAATATGGTGAATTGATTTGTGAAGCGGCAATCATAATATTTGTCATTGCCCCACCTGATGTAGCTTCTTGTCATTGAGTTCTTTGTAATATATTCAATGTTTAGCGCCAAAAATATTGAAAATTATTAGAAAGTCTTGGCTCTACATCAAACAATCTTCGATCTGTGTTTAACACTCTCTGATCCGTGTTGATCGTCCTCAACGTACTGATCTAGCATATCATGAATATTTTTTTGTTTAGTTGTGCACTCATGTATTAGTTGTTATTAGAAAGAGTAGTTTTGTGTTCGTTTGGCACTGGTACCCTTCACACGAGCTCCGTCTGGTCATTATTTTGATTCCTGTTCTGATTTTTTTATGGACGTCCACAACAAAGTTATTGCATTCACTATTAATCTATGGGTTGCTCTACTTTCAAGGTGGCAGATTAATTCATTCTACATGTTCTACCATCTATTTGGTGGCTCGTGGCTCTCATTGATATTGGGATCAGAAGCATATTCATCTTGATCTTGCCGCCCAGCCCGCAGTTTACCCTCCTACGGGTTGTCTCCATCATTCAAAGGCTCCAAGTGTTCAGGTTAATTGGCCTACTTGTGTGCACACAACGACACAATTGATAGCTTACTATTAAGAAATACATACAGATTTCAACAAAAATCATTGCACCGATTTCAAGTCAAGAAACTGTACATTTACAAAGTACAAATATTTGCATAAAAATTGGTAGATTGGTCGTGTTGTTATGCATACGAGGGAGGATATGTAAAGTGGTCCTCTCCAATTCTGCAGTCACCTATTATTGTCTTCTCAATTTCTGCAGTCACCTATAATTGGATCTGTTGGTGGTGACATGAGCTTCAATTTTCCATAACTATGCAATGTGAATGGATGCCGAGAACTGCTAATACTAAACCTGGACACATTACATTCATTTGTTATCCTCATCGACCTGAAAGTCATCTCCCTCGTGTTTGGCGTGAGGATCCAAATCACTTACAGGTGCCATTTTTTCACATTTCAACTTTTTGTTGCCAACGGTTTTATAGGGAGTAAAGAATTTTGACACTGAGGATTTACGAGAGCAAATAAAATCCATTATTATTGCAATAATTCTCAAGGTGCGGCCCCTTATCTTCCAACCATTTGGTGTTGCCTTTCCATAAGAGATTGAGTAGGTACACGTTTTATAAATTTTGAGTATTATATGTTTAAAGTCTTAGTATGTTGTCAATATGAGAATTGTTATACTGTATGAAGTGTAAAAGTGGTAATTATATTTTAGAAAGTCTAAAGTTATTAAGTCATATGTTCTAGAGTAATAGTCAATTTTTGATTTGGTCATTGTTAAATTTGTCCAACATTAGTTGACTTGTCAAAAATTCAAAGTTATTGATATTATTGTGTAATTAAATTGTTAGTCAAAGTTGTCAAGTTATTTTGTCAAGAGTCGAAGTCAATTTATTTTTTTTATCTCATTTTTAGTTAGATGTATTTTCGGTGTAGCTCAACATCTGAGTTGAGGGAGAATTGCAGTGGGCTTCATGATCAAACTCGGTTGAGCTAGCATCATGACGCTAGAGGATGGAGGCACATGAAGCTAGATGTCAACTAGCGACCTCTCGTCATCACCAACAACGGGTCCGTAAGAAGTCATGGTGATAGTGTGTGTGTGTGTGAGAGAGTTTGTTTTTATTTCAGAGTTGTAGTTTGTTTCAGTTATGTGCAACATGATTTCGAGTTCTTGTTTTGTGTTGAATAAGTGAAAATTTCACATTGAGGGGGTGGGGGGGAGGGGGAGGGGCAACATGGTTTCAATGTTCCATTTTCACTTTTCCCTCTTTTCATATTTATATTTAGTAAGCAGTGTTTTGTACATAATTCCCTGAAGGAAAAACATAGTAGACAAACGAAAGCATAAAGGAAAAACAACATCATGATATTTGGGTTGTTGGTTGTCCTGTAAAACCATCCTATTTTGAGGTTGTTGGTTGTCCTGTAAAACCATCCTTGTTGAGGTTGTTGGTTGTCCTGTAAAATCATATTTGTTGAGGTTGTTGATTGTCCTGAAAAACCATCCAGATCATGAGCACACACTGGGCGACAAGTTGGAAAGGAAGTGTGATTGTTTTTCTCCCATGTGTGCACTAAGGGGGAATGTTAGGAATTAATATTCTAGTGCTCACATTATATGAGATAATCATATTTACTGTGTTGTAAATTAATACTTACTAGGTTGTTATGTTACCTAGGTAAGTGGTTAGTTTGTTAGACCGTGAAATCATTAAACGAGTTGTTTGTTATTTTTTCTGTATACTTCCTATTTATTAGGAAGTTGTTCTATTATTTCTATAATATATAAAAGATATTATGTGTTTTTGCTTTGTAAATCTAATGTGTCGTTTAGAGTTCAAAGTCCTGTGTGAGTCAATGGATATATGATCACTTGTATGTTTTGGTTTGGAGCCATTGTAGATTAGTTAGAGCATTGTTCTTATGCATTTGTTCAGCTCGGATCTTCACTCGCAAAGAGGCATCATAGACATGCAACAAAGTGGTAGTTGTTTGTGGAGAAGACTACTTATAATTCAGAAGGATTAGTTTGGAGTCCATTGGAGTCAATTGTTATATGTTCTTTCGATTTCGGATTCCCTAAGGAATCAACTAGTAAATATTGGTTTAGGTTGTACCTTCATAGCTTCATTATAAATTGTATTTGTTTACAATCGAAGTGTAATGAATTGGTTCAACATTTGAACTTGAAGACGTAGGCAATTTCCAAAGTTCGTTATCAACTTTTGTGTAGTGTGTGGGTATTTCCTTTCTAGTGCATTTTCATTTAAGTTGGTAACTTTTATGGATTTTATTTGACAAGTGCCTATAGGGGTCTATGACATAGTTTAAAATTTACCCTTGTTTACGGATCAAGGAGTCATCATAAGAAACCTCTTGGTAAAGCATATAGAACTCCTTAACATGCTCACGGGGTCACCTTTTCCCTTATATTTTTTGAATTTAGGTGGTTCAAAATATGGTGGGAAAGGGACTCACAGAATTTCATGATCAAAAGGGTAAGGACAAAGTTCCTAAAATTTATATTTCCATCCTTGTGTGCCGAGTTGCAACCCTTGAAGTATTTCCTTCATAGACTTCACTTCTTGCTCCAATGTGGGTTCTTGAGGGCCGATAGGTGGTAGATTGAAGTTTGGTTGGGAATGTTGGGATCCATGATCATTAGATGGTTGTGGGGCCGAGTTGAGAAGCTAACTAAGAAATTTGGTTACTCATTTGTTGTAGTTGGGATAACATGGCTTCTTTGGATGGATGTGGGTTGTTCTCTCTACTATTTCACTCATATACAACATGACGGTTGTTTGTATTATGGCGGTGGGTGGATGGTGGTCGTTGGCCAATGTCATCACTTTCGTCATGGATAAGACTTTGGAGTTGGTCATGGGTGTAATCAGGAGGAAGTTTTACTCCCATATGATATAGTTGGAGCAAGAGAGCATCCTTATTTTTTTGACGAAGCAAATAAGCATTTCACATCTTCTCTCTCCTATACTTGAGTCATCGTCACTACTAGTATTGACCATGGTCTCCTCATCTTCTCCCCTAGTGCGGGTTTCTTCGAAATTGATGTCATAATAATTGTGGTTAAATAAATCATGTCCTATGTTTTCTTCGTCGTTTCTTGAGTGGGATCGGGTTTGTATTCTCCTAGGTGTCATTGGACTCTAGTGATGTTAGGATGTACTGATGAAAATGAGATTGTGTTGAATTGGTAAATGATGTGTTGATGGAAAAGGGGTTCGATTTCTTAGTCGACTTAATGTATAATCTTAGTAGTCAGATCCTACTAGTAGGATGGAGGAAATTTGAAAGAAGGAGATAGAAGAAAGGATTTGCCTCAGTAGTAGAGGGCTTAGGATGTGCCTTGTTATAAGGGCTTAGAAGAATAGGATAGGTGATAAGGATATTTTGTCTGTTTGCAAGATGTTGATTATCAAGATTAGATGGTCTTATCTATAAGAAATCATAAATAGAGAGTGAAAGTGTTTTGTGTATATGTATGGATGAAGATGTGAGTTTATGACAATTATTGCAATCAAGAGAGTTATGTAACACGTAAAGGTTTAGAGTCTTATAGGCCTAATTAAGGATTGAAATACTAAGGGAAATGATGAATGATTGAGATGAAATTCGTGTGACAATGAAAAAGCGGTGATCGCTTGGCTTATGTGGACTAGGATGGGGAATGTGTAAGATTTGTTTGTATAATGGAAATGGAATGAAACGGTTTATTATTTATTTGATTTTTATTAAACAATGTATGGCTTGGTTGATGTTTATTTAATTAGGTGAGAAGGTTTATTATTTATTTTGGTTTGTATTAATAAAGCTGACAAGGAAGAGGGTGACTAATAGTAAGTGAATGAAGGATGTGTGGTGAAGCTTATTAGTTACGTGGAAAGGTGGGTTATTTATTTGAATTTTGGACTAGGGTAACATGGGAAATGTGAATAATAGTAAGTGTGGGATGGGTGATATGTGGTCAAGGTTTTTGTTATGGTGAAATTTATTGTTTATTATTTGTGAAAGGTGTGTATAATGGTAAGGGGATGATGTGTGGTTAAAATTTATATATTAGGTGGAAGAAGATGGTTATTTGGATTTTATTTATGTGATGATTGTGGAAGGTGTAATTAATGGTGAATATGTGATGTGGAAGTTATGGTCAAAGGTCGATGATGTAATTAAAGGTGTACGGTCTTATGGTCAAAAGGTATTATGTAATTAGAGGTGTATGGTCTTATGGTAAAAAGTGGTTAAAAAGAGTGAATGGTAAGTGGATTGTGGATAACAAAGTTTTGTTTTTAACGATATAGGGTAAACAATGTATGGTCAAAGTGAAAGGGGATATATGTGTGATTTAATTAGAAGGATTGGTGTGAGGGTTATTCATTGGTTTCAAAAAAACACTCAGACAAGTACAATCATGCAAACACAATCCTAGCTAGTCAAGTGGGATTGCAACCGAACTATAGCTCACTTTCAATACCACACACCAATGGTGGTGCCACAATTGGCTCTCCACCTATGTGTCAATGTGTGATCGGCTAGCGAGTGATCTTTGGAAGTGCGACATCCTTGTACTATAGTTTGATATCCGACCAAAAGGGCTACCTAATCTAGGATTACAAGCTCTCTAGGGGAGTCCCGATATACCTTATGGTACGTGGGGCCCAAGTTTGTGTTGTAATGATGTTGTATGAGGCCTGGGTTTTAGGATGTGGAAGCCCCTCACTTCACGCCACTCTTAAAACAAGCAATCACTTAGCCAATAACGACAATTGTCCTTGAATTTATATACCCCACCAAAACACGGGGTGTGTCTACGTGTGTGGAGGTGAATCCCATGGTCACGAGACCCCTAGGACTATGGTAAGTGTGTGGATGTCACTTCCATGTCACGTTACCCCATAAAAATGAAAAAGGGAGGGAATAATAACCAATTTTTATCCTCAAGATTGTCTTAGGATGTGAGAGGAGAGCATACACGATGTCATCTTTGGGTTAAAACAAACAACAAGACTTTGGGAAGTGTAAGGAGTTTTGGGAAGAGATAGTTCCTAAGAATTTTCGGGCATATCATAGGTGTGTAAAGGGTACTAATAGAGGTCATAGGCTTTGATGGTTAGTGCTAGAGCCTTGAATGAATGGTGGGAGGAAGCCTACTAGACTCAAATACTCTAGAAGCGAGTCTTGTAGAGTGTAGAGTAAGGTGAAGTTTGAAGTGTTGAATGGTTTTCCTTATTGATTCTAACAATTTTGTGAAGATTGTGAGCAGGGAAAGAAACTTAGAAAGTGATAAGGTAGAGAAGGGGCAAGATTGCATACTAGGATAAGAGACCAAGAGTAAGAAAGGTGAGAATAAGTGAATATCATGTCTTTTGATGGTTGATGGGCTATTGTATGATTGCAAGAGTTGTAGAAGGAGGCGTGTGTAAAAATGAAGATTGATAAATCCTTGGTGAGGGCCATTTAGACCTAAAAATTTCTTATTTGCACTCAAGAGCTAATGGAGAAGGGTGAAAGACAAGCAAGTGAATGATAGCAAGGTGATTCTTTTTTGAACTAGGAATCTTTGCACAAGATTATTTGATATTGTTGAATGCATAAGAGACAAAGTATAGGGGTTGGCAAAGCTATTTAGGATATTGCATCAGTTATAACAAGAATTGAGCCTTATAGGGATTGGATTGATCCTTATTTACAGAGACTTGAAATAGTTGATGATTGAATTCTCTTCATTGAATGAACGAATGATTAAATGTGTATCTTGATTGCATCATTTTGGTATCGAGAGAGGGCTCTTGTAAATTTGTTTTGATAATTGAAATTTGAATTATTTTGTGGCTAATAAATGAATTTGTGAGTGTGTGAATATAGTGACAGGTTAAGAGAAGAAGATAAGTGAAAAGATGTTTAAAAAGAGAAGAGAGAAAACACCAACAAAGCTAGGTGCTAATCATAGATGAGGTAGAGAGAGATAAGGAAGAAGAGAACTTCTTTGATAAGAGATAAAGTGAGTGAGAAGAAGAAGAAAATATATGGATAGAGAAGAGAACAAGATGATTAGATAAGAGATAAAAGAGTGAGAAGAAGAGAGAGAAGAAGAGATGAGAGAGAGAGAGAGAGAGAGAGAGAGAGAGAGAGAGAGAGAGAGAGAGAGAGAGAGAGAGAGAGAGAGAGAGAGAGAGAGAGAGAGAGAGAGAGAGAGAGAGAGAGAGAGAGAGAGAGAGAGAGAGAGAGAGAGAGAGAGAGAGAGAGAGAGAGAGAGAGAGAGAGAGAGAGAGAGAGAGAGAGAGAGAGAGAGAGAGAGAGAGAGAGAGAGAGAGAGAGAGAGAGAGAGAGAGAGAGAGAGAGAGAGAGAGAGAGAGAGAGAGAAGAGAGAGAGAGAGAGAGAGAGAGAGAGAGAGAGAGAGAGAGAGAGAGAGAGAGAGAGAGAGAGAGAGAGAGAGAGAGAGAGAGAGAGAGAGAGAGAGAGAGAGAGAGAGAGAGAGAGAGAGAGAGAGAGAGAGAGAGAGAGAGAGAGAGAGAGAGAGAGAGAGAGAGAGAGAGAGAGAGAGAGAGAGAGAGAGAGAGAGAGAGAGAGAGAGAGAAGAGAGAGAGAAGAGTTGAAAGAGAGAGAGAGAGCTAGAGAAAACTTATGAAGAAAGAGAAGAACAAATTCAAGAAACCAATATTAAGTTTGTCTTGAGAGAGAGAGAGAGAAAAATAAGGCTAATTAGGAGATTTTAAAGAAAGAGAAAGAAAATGTAGAGTGAAGATGAAAATGTAGGTGAAGATTGAGAGAAATAGAAAGAAGACTCAAGCAATATGAAAGAGAAGAAAAGAGGAAGGTGCTCAAAAATAAGATAAAGGAAGTGAAAAAGGAAGTCATTCTTGAAGAAAGCAAGCAAATAGAGGATGAATAAGAGGTGATAGGAATATTATTAGCTTCCATAAAAGAACAAAACTTGAAAATGAAGAAGAAATGAGTGCATAACTTGAGAATGAGAGAAAGAAAGAAGAAATAGAAGGGGTATAGTAGCTTGTAGGCCATTTTGAAGGCTTGGAAATGGATGGAGAAGAAGAAAAATCAGAGTACATATTTGTTTATGAGGATAAAGAGCAATTAGAAAGGGAAATGAAAGCTCTTGAAGAAGATTTGTATGGTGAAAGAAGGAAAAAGTGTGATGAGGAAGAGGCTGAGATAGTGAATGAAGATGCAAAAATTGAAGAAGAAATACAAATGAATCATGAAGAAAAAGAAGACAAAGATGAAGAGAGGAAAGAAATGATAAATGAGACCACATGGTCTCCAAATTTTTCATCTAATATTGTACTTTATTGTGTTTTTCAGGCTTGTTAGATAAAGAAATGAATACTATCAAGAGGAGATGAAGATGAAAGAGGAAAGCAAAGAAAAATGCAAGCAATAAATCAAAAAGCAAGGAAGAAAAATTAAGGAAAATTCAAGAAAAATTACAACTATATGGGACCAAGGAGGTCTTAAGACAAGAAAGGACAATGAGAGTGAAGATAGAAGACCAAGAACAAACAAGAAAGACGAAGACTCGGTTATATACAATTTCATGGAAGCAAAAAGGAAACCTTTTTCTCCCCATGGGACTATGATGCATGAGCATCATCCAATTGACATCAAATATTATAATGCCTCACTTTTCATTAATGTAAAGAGTATCTTGGAATGTAATAAGGCCCTAAGAGAGAGAATTAAGTGGACTAGTGTTGTGAAATTCAAATTTTGAATTTCCCTTTAAATGTTGCATTTCAAATCTTAAGGGCATGTAAGAGGATGAAAGAGGCTTGTTAAGGTAATGAAAGAATATTTTTAAATATGTAAAGGTTGTTATGAGTCTTAGTATGAGTCTTAAAGTGTAAATGAGAGTCTTAGAAGCAAGCAAGGTGGCAATGTATCTCTTATGTGTGTAAAGAGGCATATGAAGTGTTATAGAAAGTTAGTTAGGTTAAAATAGGAGGGGAAAAAAAGTAATAAAGAATGATATTCGATTCAAGGGGTAGCTATTCCTCCAAGAGGAGTTACGAAGCATGGAAAAATAATGTATTCCTCATTGAGAAGATAGAGAGAAAGCTATGAAGTGAGATCTCAGTATTTTTATATGAAACTAGAACAATAAATAGATATTTTGTCTCTGTCTTGGTGTGATGATTTTGTATGAGCATTCATAAGTTGGATTGTAGGATTTTAACTAATTCTATGTGTTCTTTCAATGAAAGAGAGGGTGAAATTGATGGTTGTGTGATAAGAAACTTTGTATATATGGGTTATAATTGAGTAAGTATAATTTTAAATGTTATTTCGTCTCTATTTTAGAGTGATTTTGAGTTTGAGTGTGAGAATGGTGGTTTCATTTTTCAATTTTGGAATGGATAAATAACATAAATGATCATAAACTTCATATGTATTCATATTGGCTAGATATGAACATCTAACACTTGGGTGGATGACTAGTTTATATAATTGTGCATGTTAATGAATATTGTGTTTCTCAATGGAAGAAGTGAATGTGATCTTTAGGAGTGAGCATGATGAAGTATTAATACTTGAGAGCATTTATGGATAATATATAAGCCTAGGTGAATGAATAAGTTTCCTTGATCTAAGAATGAATGCAATTATCCTGACCGAGACTCGAATTTTACAAGGCAGGAGAGTCTACGGAACAAGGAAAAGGTGAAATTTTGAGATCTTCAAGAATTAATGGTAAGTTCATCATGAGAAGAACATGAGAACAGATCACCACAAAAATTTCCAACTCTTGAAAGTTTTTTAAAAGAAAGATATAACAAAATACACCTTCTCGAGTTAGTGTGCATAACTCAACTAGGGTTTTTAATTTGGAGTATCAAATCGATGTATTTTACTTTGAAATTTTGAAGATCGAAAAT
Source organism: Taxus wallichiana var. yunnanensis (assembly GCA_018340775.1). NCBI lineage: Eukaryota > Viridiplantae > Streptophyta > Pinopsida > Cupressales > Taxaceae > Taxus > Taxus wallichiana. Next base: position 140,994,320 of record CM031235.1, read on the forward strand.
TTACACCCCATGTGAAGGGATTATAAAGGAATTTCACAAAACCAAAGGTGGAATTTGGAGAAAAATTTGACAATCTTCCTTAAAATCTGTTTGCACAATGAAAACGCAATAGGAAGGGTGATTTTTACAAAGGAACTACTCTTTTGGATTAGAGTTAGGAAATGAAACATTCAAGAAAGGTAAAATGCCTTGATGGGTGCCAAGAAAAGTTGTCATTTTCACTTGGAATATACTTCACAAAGTGAGTTGTATACTACAAAAGACTATACTAGACCTAATCAAGGGTTAGAAGCAAGGATACAAGAAGGAAGTTGAAAAGAGTTGTGTAAAGAGTTAAAGGCTAAATTCTCGAGATCATGTTAGTAGTGTTGAAATGAAACTTTTTAATTCGGTATCTCAATTAAGGTAGCTATAGGAATGGATAGCCTATATGAGACCAAGAATTGAGTTCTTGAGAACAAGTAGGGAGTAAGGATACAAAGAGTGAAGTATAAGGAGTTTTGGGAAGATTTGGTTCCTAAGACTTTGTGGGCATATCGAGAGGTGTATAAAGTGTACTAATAGAGGTGATGGGATTTGATGGTTAGTGTTAAAGCCTTGAGTGCATGGTGGGAGGATGCCTACTAGACTCAAATACTCTAGGAGAAGTCTTGTAGAGTGCAGAGTAAGGTGAAGTTTCAAGTGTTGAATGGTTTTCCTTATTGATTATAACATATTTGTGAAGATTGTGAGAAGGGAAAGAAAACTAGAAAGTGCTAAGGCAAAGAAGGGGCAAGAGTGCATACTAGGCTAAGAAACAAAGAGAAAGAAATGTGAGAATAAGTGAATATTATGTCACTTGATGTTTCATGGGATATTGTATGATTGCAAGGGTTGTAGAAGGAGGTGTGTGTACAAAGTGAAGATTGATAAATCCTTGGTGAGGACCATTTAGGCCTAAAATTGCTTATTTGCACTCAAGAGCTAATGGAGAAGGGTGAAAGACAAGTAAGTGAATAATAACAAGGTGATTCTTTCTTGAACTAAGAATCTTTGTACAAGATTATTTGAGATTGTTGAATGCATAAGAGACAGAGTATAGGGCTTTGACAAAACTATTTAGGGAGATTGCATCAATTATAGCAAGAATTGAGCCTTATAGGGCTTGGATTGATCCTTCTTTGCAGATACTTGAAATAGTCAATGATTGAATTCTCTTCGTTGAATGAATGAATGACTAAATGTGTATCTTGACTGCATCATCTACTTACCTCCGATTGAGTAATGATAGAAAGAGGGATAAGATCATACACATGTACTTACAAGCAAGTGGAAATACTCCTCTTTGATAATTTTGGATTTTCTCTTTGATTGATTGCTAGAATGCTTTAGATTTTGTGGGATAATTTTAGCAACACTTCCCCTTGATAAATGACGTTTTTTGCTTGGTAGAATACTATCGAGATTGAAAGCTTTGTTTAATATTTCGGCAAAACACACTTGTAATTATTCTAAGGTGGTGGAAATGGAGGGTGACATCACTATTTATAGCTGAAGGATGGATAAGTGGAGGGTTGAGATTGATCCATGTAGGATATGGGTCAATGGTTGAAAATGCATGAGAATGAGGAAGAATTTAGAATTAGAAAATTCTAGAGATTGAAAGAATCCTCCATTGAATTAAAAATTCAATGGAGGAGGGGAAATATTTGAATTTTTGAATTAAAAGAGGGAAAAATGGAGAGGCTTCTAGAAATAGAAGCCTCTCCGAACTGAAGAGGGTTATTTAATTGGTGGTTAGGTGAATTTAATTATGCTTAGTAAGGTCATTAGATGGAGAGGCTAGATGTAGAATTGACATAGAGTAGATGGTAAGTGGGTGGGTATTTTTAAATTAATAGAAAATGGTTAATGAAGATTAATTAGTGGGATTTTGATATATTAATGAAGTATTGATATGACTAAGAGTAGGATGAGATTTTGGAATGGATAATAGAAATAGTTGGATTATAATAATTAATTATTATATGGTTGTGATAATGTAAAATGAATTTATTATTTGTTAAATGATTATGTCGACATTTTACATGTCTACATAGCCAACTAGAAAAATCATTCCTCGTATACCGAAGAATATGTGCATAAGATTTGTGTCACCTCCGGTGTCTCGTGGTGGCGAGACTAGAACTGGCCCAATGCTACACCTTTCTCGCCATTACAAACCCCACTTGGGGTACTCCTTAATGGCTCCACAATCAGTGCTAGCTGACACTCTTAATCGTCGCTATAATATTGCCTCTTAGGATTCTCGTTTAGAAACATCGATTTCAAAGGGTTTGGAGCTTTCTTATCGAACCCAAAAAAACTTATTTTGTGGTGTATTTTACACCAAGGACTTCCAACTAGGGATCAACTAAAGAAAATGGGTCTTAACCCAACTTTCCCAATCTACCATCAAATGAAGTCTATCAAGCACATTTTTTGGTTTTGCCCTCAGTCCAGTTGACATGAAAATGGACTCATACCCTATTTCAGCCCTTCTCCCCAAAATTCTTTACCTCGGAAGATGAATCTCTTAGGGAATCAACCTTATTACTTGTCAATCACAACAAATTTTGGCACATATTCAAAACTGATATTATTTTTCATCTTTGGAAAGACAAAAATAATTTTATTTTTAATCACGCTCTTATGGAAAAAAAAATTTGTTACTTATAAAGTGATTTTTATTTTCACCGCATTTCTCTAGATTGAGTAACTAGACGTAGAAAGTTTGGATAGAGGTCAAGCACCTCTAGAATTGCTTGACCACCGGGACACCGCCCTGTGTAATTATTCATGTGCCTCTCGGATGATCATTCAGGTCATCGTTTTCCACCTCGTTTTTGCCACTCTCCTCCACCTAGGGCCGGGGGTTTCATAGATGTCGCTCTCAAAGCCAGTGGAAATCCTCTCCTCATTGTTGGTGGTATCCTCTCTCAACCCCCTTCCCCTAATCATGGTGGGGTTTTGGTTGGCATGGTAACTTTGGTGGTGCCAACTAGAATGCCCCTCAACAGGGGAAAGTTCCTAAGGGTATGTTTTGTCATTCCTCCCTCTCAATCGTCTTCTACGAAACAACAATAAAAACTAGAATAAGAAACTTAGTAGGAGCCCATTCCGAACTCAGCTCACTCCTCGGGTTCTAGTTGGAGTGACAAATCCGACAACCCTCCACCCTCTCCTCCATCATCCATGTTTGTGGTGCGACCTAGTTTTTGGGCTCCTTATTTTATTTGCCTATTTTTGATTGATTATCACACATTTATAGTAGTTTTAATGTAAGTTGGCCTTTTTAGGCCTATTTGGCTTGATTTGACTAACATTCTAGGGTGTGACTTTATCCACCCAATATTTTTATGATTAAGGTTGTATATCTCTTATGTGTGTGTGTGTGTGTGCGTGTGCATGTGTGTGTGTGGCGCGTGCGCTCGAGTTTTTCAATAAAAAAATTAGGTGAGAAATTATAGGAATATAAAGTGTTGCAGCAAAACCAAAATGTAAAATCTCCATGTTAGATGCCACATGAATAGAAAAACTCCAAATAGTAGGGAAACTTCCAACTCCCCTCCTAAACAACATCCAAGAATTAACTTTCAAAAATTTTAGGGCTCCTATTTTACATGAGATAATTCATTTTTCCCCGTAGAAGTTTGGAAAATACTTCATGGACCCTATACATGCATGTTTTTGAAGTAGAAACCCTTTCATAGGATCACACCCATAATATTTTGTCGATTAACTACAAAGGAAACGAATTGGGATTAATTGACTTGTAAATGTAAATTCATGTTGGGTTCACCAAAATATTTTACACCCTTTTTAAATTTGTAATCTATATTAGTGAGTTAAGTACATTAAGAATGTGTAGGCTAGATACATGGGCTTCTTTTTGGATCATTGTTCGTTTGGATCCTTTCTTCACATGTATTGTCATATTTGGCTGTTGAGCCCTCTTAGGTTGGCCATTTTGCCCTTCTCTGGGTTGTTTCTCTCACCTTTGCTATCTGGCTTTTGAGCCCTTTTGTATACAGGGTATAGTCCCTTCAAAACTATTTGCCCTTAATAAAAAAAAATTAAATTAAAATATCAATCATACAATATCATAATAATGCATTCAAGCTTACAAGATAGGTTACAAGTTGAAAATACAAGAGGATGAATGCACTTAGTTTATTACAAATGATTCTAGGGAGTTTTGGATTTGCAAGTTGTTGGGCTGGGATATTTGAACTTGATAATACTTTGTTCCTAGAATTGGGACTAGAAAATAATCTAGGGAAGGACCATACAACTCGTCGGGACCGTTTGTATGATCTTAACACTACTTTGTATGATTTTGGATTTGCACAAAATATAACTATGTAGCTTTATACATTTGTTGCCTTCTTAGAAATGTTTGTCTCTATCAAACCTTGGTTGTAAGTTATGTTGCAAAGCCTTCTGAACATTTTGAATAAGATCTCAAACCCTAGTCATGGGTGGGATACCCTGCAAAACAAACATTAGTTGGGTTGTGGGAACCTCTGTGCACTACTGACGTTGGCAATACTTTGAATTGGACTTAAACTACACGACATTCTCCCCTAGCACGTGATATTTGAATGAATGCAACTATGATTTGGCAACTTGAACTTCTTTGATAAAGCTTGAATTGAGTTTGGCTCTTTTGAAAAGAGTTGGAGAAGGAATGTTTGAGTGCTTGTAAATTAGATAGCTTGGCTTCTTGACTGGTATGATGATTAAGAACTGTAGTGATTTCTACCCTAATGAATGTTCATGACCTTTGGCAAGATTTAAGAGCCCTGTGTGTCTTTTACAAGTGTAGGAAGTGAGTTTATCAATGTAGTGTCGTATGATTTCCATGTGTGTAAATGAAATAGTCCATGTTTTCTTATATGGGGTTTCAAGGTAAATTATCAAAGAAAGGTCGAATTAGAGGGAGTAAAGGACCCATTGAAGAATGTGAAATGAAAGAAAAGATGTAGGATATGCCGATGAAAAATTATACAAATAGGTCAACACCAGAGAGCAACTTATGACAAAAATGTACAATTTTTTCTAGGGATGAGAAACATGAAAGTTGGAGTTTACATCTTGTCAATTAGAGTTTTTCTACATATTTTGTGCATTGGAATCTCAAAATTTGTTGACGTATTAATGTGTATGAAAAATCAAGCTAGAGTAGAGACATCAAGATGTACTAAGCAAAGATAGAAAGAGTGTGTTTATCTTAGCAAGAGTGTATTGTCAAAACTAACAGTGTCAAAGAGTAAATTGTCAAAACTATTAGTGTCAAAGAGTGAATTGTCAAATTTGAGTGTTTACACCCTCCCAAACAACATCCAAGGGTTAACTTTCAAAAAAATTGGGGCTCTATTTTACACGAGAATATTATATTTTTTTCCTATAAAAGGTTGGAAAATACTTCATGGACCCTTCGCATGCATATTTTTGAAGCAAAACCATTTCATAGGACCACACCCATAAGAACTTGTTAGATTAACTCCAAAATACTTGAACTAGGATTGATTAACTTGTAAATGCAAATCCACACCAATATTCCTTACCGTGGGACTTGATAAGGAACTTAATTTTTTTGAATTATTGTAATCTCTTTCAAACATAAGTTTTTAGGCACATTTAACAACACTAAGAGGAAGGAATGATTCATCCCTTAGAGAAAGTCCCAACCAAAAGGATTTATCAATGGAAGATCAAGGGGCTATCAACCATCATGTTTTTCACTAGCAAGGGAACCAAAACTCCCTACCCAAACAAAGGAGGAGCCAATATGCTGGAATTTGATAGGTCTCTTGATAGGGTGCAAAAACAAAAATGTTTTACCACAAGGAGTTAAAGTAATCCATCCACGATCAGAATTAAGTATGCAATTTGGTTTATAACACACTAAGTATAAAGCTTAATATGATATATAAGTATAACCAAAATTAAAAGAACAAATTTACAAAAATAACAATAATTTATTACAAATGAGAGTGAAAAAGGAAAATTTATGTAGGAGAGACATATGTTATGAATTTCGAGTTCTTCCTTCCATAATATTTAATTTATAACTACACAATGCAAAAACTAAAAAGTTACAAAAGATAATAAATGAAGGTTCAAAATGGGAAATGAAAGGTCACCCTCTTGTAGATGACATGTATCCACCTTAGAAGTGGAAATGGATGGACAAAAGTGGAAAAATGGCCGAATTTTGGTTGATGACATTACTATTTTAGTAGTGCCACTTGTCGAGTACCATATCCCTATTTGCACCATTTTTTAATTTTTGATGATATTTATATGATGTGGAATGCATAACAATAAAAAATAATGTAAGGTGTAAAGCTAGGAATTATTTTGATTAATTAAATTCCAAAATTAATTATACAATATTAGAATAATGTATTGGTACTTACAACACGTGTTTATAGTATGTTACAAACTTGAAAATGCAAGAAGGAATATGTATTTAGCTACACATGACTATACATGAGAGATTTAGGTGCACAAATTAGAGAATATGAGAGTGTAGAAGCTGAAGATGCTTCATTCTAGAGAATTTCATGGAAAACCTCTTGGTTCAAGACCATATAGGTATTCTAGGAATGACTATATGGTCCATGACCTATTGTATGATATTGGACCTATTGTGTGTGGGGTTATGCAACTTGCTCTTTCTTTCTATGACCTAGATATGTGTTTCACTTTCAAACCCTAAGTTTCACACAATCTTGAAACCATTAGTAATCATATAAACCAAAATCAAACCCTAACCATGGGTGGAAGACCCTACAAAAAGGTTAGTGTTTGGGTTGAAGTGCAATCTATGCACTACCTACATCGGCACTACTCCAAAGAGGCCTCAAATCACACATAGTTCTCCACCTAGCATGCAATATCTATATGAACCACTTTGAACATGTTTAAGAGTATCGTGCTCTTGCTAAGAATTTGAAGCAAAGAATCTTGGTGTGCCACGGAGTGA